>JAODAL010030144.1:0-50450 GCA_025379985.1 Phyllomedusa bahiana | reverse complement strand
CACCTTTCTCATTATTTAAATGAAAGGATCACAGCAAATATGATTTTTCTCTGTGAAGAAAATAATAATTTCGCTAGTTTTGGAAACAACCCAAGCGCACCCTTCTGCCTAACGCTGAAACACGAGGCGAACAGGAAAGCTGTTCTATGTTAAAAACGAGGTCATGTGATTTTTCCAGCCAATCGCAACCATACACACCCAGTCATGACGTCGCACACACATCTCACCCTGCTCTATTCTGTAATCTGATTTGCTGCCGCCAAAATTACGGGAAGCGCCGAAAATGGCGCATCTTAATAGATGATTGCACAGATTTTAAAACCTAAATTATTGCATGATCTAAAAAATCCGATCACCATAAAAACTGTGCCGATGTCAACTTTGTCGATAATAATCGCTCAACACTATATATGTACAGTTAGGTCAATATATATTTGGACACTGACACAAAATTTGTTTTTTTACCTGTTTACTGAAACATATTCAAGTTATAGTTACTGGATATAATGGACACAAATGGCGACATATATGAACGGGGCTGCACCAGAAGTCTAGCTTCTTTTCAGCTCAAAGACTAGAGCCCTGTTCGCTATTTTTATAATCAGGCACACTCCAGTATCAGGCGCATTGCAAAGCCCCCTAGGCATTTTGTAATGCTTCTGAGATCGGGGGGCATGCTGGAGACGTGTCGCTCTACAACCGTATGAAGCTACACATTTATAGCTTCAGTACGGCAAACCCAAACGCATTATTGCTGGAACAGATAAACCACTTTAAAAGTGGTTTATTTAAGCCCGAAGTGTTGCTTTTGCACTAGAATGCAATTTATGACCCACAGTAGAACAGGTTCATAGATTCAGGTGCATTCTACACTAATATTGTGCGCAAACAAATGGGTGCCTGGGCGACATGTTTGATTTTTGAATGTCCAGACTTTCAGCTTTCATTTGAGGCTATCCACATTAAAACTGGATGAAGGCTTTATGAGTAACAGCTCTTTATGTGCCATGTGCCACTCTGTTTTCAAAGGGGCCAAAAGTAATTGGACAATTGACTCAAAGGCTGTTTCATGGGCAGGTGTGGGCAATCCCTTCATTATGTAATTCTTAATTAAGCAGATAAAAGGCCTGGAGTTGATTTGAGGTGTGATACTAGCATTTGGAAGATATTGCTGTGAAGAAAACATGAGGTCAAAAGAGCTCTCCATGCAGGTGTAACAAGCCACCCTTAAGCTGTGAAAACAGAAAAAAAATCCGATAAATTGCTACACTAGGAGTGGCAAATCTACAGTTTGGTAAATCCTGAGAAAGAAAGAAAGCACAGGTGAACTCATCAATGCAAAAAGACCTGGACGCCCACGGAAGATAACAGTGGTGGATGATCGCATAATAATTTCCATGGTGAAGAGAAACCCCTTCACAAAAGCCAACCAAGAGAACAATACTCTCTAGGATGTAGGTGTCTCAATACCCAAATCTACCATAAAGAGAAGACTGCATGAAAGGAAATACAGAGCGTTGCAAGCTACTCATAAGCCTCAAGAATAGTGTTGAGCGAACCATTCAGAGCAAGGTTAGTTCGAGTCGAATTTTATGTATTTTCCAAACCAGAGCCGAACCGCATTTCTTGCCACAAGTTTGGTCAAATTAGAGTTTGGGACATGCATTGGCGGTCATGTTCAGCTGCTTCCTTCAGTTTTGGCGGCCAGCCAATCAGTGCAGCGAACAGAGGGGGGTCAAAACATCACCACTGAGGGTGTAGGGATATCATTGGCTGCTAAAACCACACGACCGTCTTATGTGTATGTCACTGTATTTCCTATTGAACGCCATTTCGACCTTGCTCTCTGTACTGAACACACTGCTGCCTCTGTGTGCTTTTTTTGCCTACAGGCAGAAACACCATTTTTTAGAGATTTTACACAAGAAAAGCTGCTATTTAGATTATTCTGGGGGAGGGTGGACAGCTAGCTTTCGGATTCATACACATCAATAATAGGGGGGGGGGGTGAGGGAGTTTTTTTTTATAGTTTTTGTATAGTGTATAGATTTGTAGAGCTGGCTGCATTTTTTCCATATTTATTCAGAGTTCACAAAAGTTCATTTCTCCTGTTTTGGGGGTCCAGCCATTGCAGAAGACACCATCAGCAAATCTGCCATAGAAAGAAATGCAAGTGTTGCAGTGTTGCTTCCAGGGATCTTCCATAAGACAGAGTTAACAGATATTCCATAGTTAATAGATAATCCCTGATTTCAACCCAGTTGAGTATGCATTTCACTTGTTAAAGACTAAACTTGAGACAAAAAGACCCACAAACAAACAGTAACTGAAAACTGCTGCAGTTAAGGCCTGGCAGAGCATAAAAAAAGGAGGAAACACAGCGTCTGGTGATCTCAATTAGTTCAAGACTTCAGGCCAACAAAGGGTTTTCAACCAAGTATTAGAAATTATTATTTTATTTACAATTATTTAATTTGTCTGATTACTTTTGAGCCCCTGAAATGAAGGGATTGTGTTTAAAAATGCTGTAGTTACATAGTTACATAGTTAGTACTGTTGAAAGAAGACACGTGTCCATCAAGTTCAACCATGGGTGGGGAAAATGTGGGTGATGGGAGAGAGACAAGGACATTATGCCCAGCCTCACCACTGGTTAATTACCTTGAAACCCACAAGGCAAGAACCAATCTGCTCCAGTGGAGACCGTATCTCTGACCCCAGAGCCTCCACCAGCCAGATCCAGAATTTTACATGGTTGCATACGCATTAATATTCTTTAGTTCCAGGTAGGTATCTAAGCCTTTCTTGAAACTCTCTACAGTTCCTGCCATGACCAGCTCCTCAGGCAGGCTATTCCACAGATTCACAGTTCTTACAGTGAAGAACGCTCTTCTCCTCTGGAGATTGAATCCTTTTTTCTCTAGTCGAAGGGAATGTCCCCTTGTCTTTTGAGGGGGCTTCACTTGAAATAATTTTTCCCCATACTTTTTGTAGGGACCATTTATATATTTATATAAATTAATCATGTCCCCCCCGAAGCCGTCTTTTCTCAAGACTAAACAAGTTCAATTCTACTAACCTCTCCTCATAACTAAGATGCTCCATTCCCCTTATAAGTTTGGTTGCTAGTCTTTGTACTCTCTCTAGCTCCATTACATCTCTTCTATAAACTGGGGCCCAGAACTGAACAGCATATTTAAGTGAGGACGCACCAATGCTTTGTACAGCAGTAGAAAGACATCCTTGTCCCGCGAGTCCATGCCTCTTTTAATACACGCCAATATCTTACTTGCCCTAGAGGCAGCTGATTGACATTGCAGGCTATTCAGTAGTCTATGATCTACAAGAACGCCCAGATCTTTCTCAACAAGCGATTCTCCAAGTTTTTCTCCCCCTAGGACATATGATGCCTGTAGATTATTTCTCCCCAGATGCAGAACCTTACATTTATCCACATTGAACCCCATTTGCCAAGTGGATGCCCAGTTCCTCATATTTTTATACAATAATTTTGTTTAACTCTCTGAATTAAAGCTGAAAGTCTGAACTTCAACTGAATCTGAATAACTTTGTTCAAAATTCATTGTGGTAATGTACAGAATCAAAATTAGAAAAATGTTGTCTTTGTCCAAATATTTATGGACCTCACTATAGGTGTTAATTCTGAATAAAATACAACCTAATTTCCCTGGGTTTTGTTAATCCAGACCTTTGCATATTTATAGGTGCCCTTTTTGCATAGATTTTCATGTCAGCAGCGATATTATACTGTTGAGTGTATATTTGCCTTCTTATTTTGAGTGGTCTACCTTTAACAATCCCCCAAAATACATATATTCTATCTGAGATTTATTTATTTAGTAGTTAATAGTCTGACAATTGCTAGATATTCTCTATATTTCTATGTGTTATGCAACTGGGCATGTGCATGGGATTTGGAAACAAAACTGAACGGGTTGACCAGCGTGTGTGCAGATCGCCAGATAAGATATAGGTATCTCCTCTAGGTAAATATATTTAAAGATCGGGTGTATTCCGATCTCAGTAGCTATTATTTTGTGGTACAGAGCGATCGTGCCTCCATCTGTACAGATGTGACATCATATTTACACCCTTTATACATCTTTTTCTTAGGCTATATTTTTAATGCTCATCTAGCTTTCCTGAAGAACTGTTTTCTGTGATATGGGGAAAAAGAATTGGGTAGGATATTTTGTTTATTCACCAACTATTTCCTAAGAGTATCATTGGTTGGATCTTTTTGATTGTTGATAGAGGATTTTTTCAGTGTAACATTAGAAATTGTCTCCGGTGAAGTGGGGAAGCCCTTTTAAGGGGGGGCACATCTGCCATGTAGGCATGGATTTGGGTATTAGGGCTTTAGTGGAGTAATTTTCTAGTTCCCCTATTTTTGATAGCTATATTGCATTCTTTCAGTTAATGGTTAAGATGTATACCTCTTTACATGATGGATTTTTAAAAGATATAACTGAAGAAATTATAGGAATCATTTCCTCACAGAAAAGGTCATGTGAGTAATACTACTCTTTATTTTTCTAGTATTTTGTATATGATAAATCAATCTTGTTCTCTGTACATTTGTCATGATGGTATTTTGTGATTTAAACCTATTCTCTTTTTAGGATTTATAGTTAAGAAAACTAAAAGTTAAGTTTTAGAGGGTCATTATTACAGTGATTTGTTTTTGCTACTAAAACTAATTTATAATCTTTACAAGTGAATTAAGGGGTTAAAATGGCTCAAAGTCCAGACCTAAATTCCATTGAGAATCTGTTTCATAAAATTCCAGCCTCTGGATGTGCAAAGCTGATAGAAACATTCCTCTAACAGACAGAGGACAATGTTTTATTACAAAGGTATCTGGATAAGTTGGAGGCCTGGGCAGAGAAGTGACAGATGAGGTTTAACACAGATAAATGCAAGGTTATGCTGGTTGGAGAGGGGGTAAGACTCATGTAGTGCCAGTTGTTCTTGCTTCCCACTCCATGCGGTGGGAGGTCCCTTGACAACTTTCAGCCCATCACCCCAGGCCAGGCTGTGGCCATGGGACTCCGGGACACCGGCGCTGAGATGACTCTTGTGTGACCTGGAATGGTGTCGCCAGGATTTTTTTCCAAGAAAGCCCTCCCTGTCTCCGGGATTTGAGGAGTTCAACTGGCGCTGCCGGTTGTCAAGGTGTATTTTGACTGGCTCTGCAGGGAATGCGTTAGATGGGGGTATCATCAAATATTCCTGCCAGTCTTCTGTTAGGGACATTCTTGGGGTGGCTAGTGTCCCAGCATGAGGCCACTGAACCCCCGAGGTCTAGTCCCACAGACTGTAATGCCATGTCCACCCCTGTTGTTGATGATGACAATGTTAATAACATGCCTATGGATAGAAATGTGGGGGTGGGTGATGAAAAGTGTCCTCTCTCTCCACCCTTTGAAGAGGAGTTAAAGCCAGCAGTCTGCAATGATACCATGGGATGTGTCCAGCAAGCCTAGTGGGATGTGTTGTCCACTTGAGTGTTAGCTTTGTAGACAGAGAGCAGACAGCTGCTGTGGGGGAGCATACAAGAGAGGTAAGACTTCCAGGTAAGGCCAAAGTGCAGGTTCTCTCCACAATTGGGATGTTAGAGGACCCGGTTAGTCCTTCTGAACCAGCGACTAGGTCAGAAGCCGAAGAGGTGGGCATTACCAGCGGTGGCAGCAGTCGTGGCCACTGTCAAGCACCATGGGGGTGGCGGGGACCTGGGAGTCCCTCGAAGGTCCAAATGCTTCCCTCCTTCTGACGAAGGGGCTGCCAGGGCAGGAGGAGGCCAGGACATAGGTCCCGGGAACATTTATTCTGGCCATGTCTTATCAGGAGTTTCAGGTGGCGTTAGAGATTGACGACAGTCTGAAAGCTTTCAAGGAGCAGGCAGCACAGTCTCCCTTGGTCTCAGACCAAGCGGGTGGTCTTGGACTAAGGATGGCTATATCGAGTTAACCGGAGGTGTGGCCCGGGGACCGACTGTTGGTGGTATGATATCCATCCAGGGTGGAGTTGTTGCGGGTTGCTCATGAGACACCTAGTGGCCACTAAGGCAAAGGCCAGGCTAGTCCAGCATTTCTACTGGCCAAAGATGGGGGCCAATGTGGCTGCCTACTGCCGTAGTTGGAACATGGCAGAAAATTCATCCTTGGTATCAAAACGTAGCTGGGGCTCAGTTGGCTCTGATGGTACCAGAGCCGCCTTTCTGTTGCCTCCCTGGGAGAAGTTATGACCCATTATAGTTTGAGGATCAAGCACTCAAACCAAAGGGGAGGGCAGCATCAAACTGTGCCAAGGGCATGAGGCACAGCAGTAGCTGGCTGAACTTGCTTGCATCACAAGCTCCCCATGTGGCTGCACTGCGATAAGATCTAACACAAGGTAACTGAGTTGTTTGCTTTATACTGTTTGTAACCCCATACCTGTGTTTGCATATCTGACCATTATATATATCTATATCTACTGTGTATGTAGTGTCTTGTCTATTGCCCTTAATGCAATTAAATATTCAAAGTTAATCTTGGGCTGCTCTTTTATCTTGATCCACAAATCCACATGTCTATGTTCTCGGTTTTACATCAGACACAACCGGGCTGGTTTCTGGCCCGATATAATCCCTTTAACGGACGGGCTTATATCTAACGGGGAACTTGTGGCAGTATACCAAGAAGGCAGAGTCCTGTTTCACTGGTGCTAGGCCAGAGGGCCCTGACACGTCGATTAACGAACAAAGGCTGTTCGTGACAACCCCCATTTGACCATTTTACAAATAAAAAAAAATAAAATAAGAAAGTTGCATATAATTAGTATTGTCACATCTGTAAAAGTCTGATTAAAAAGTCTGATTAAAATATAGCATCATTTATTCTGAATGCTAACCACTGTAAAGGAAAAAAAATTCCAAACACCAAAATTGTAGTTTTTTGGTCATTTCATATCCCCAAAAATTGAAATAAAAAGTGATCAAAAAGTCTCATCCATTCTAAAATAGGTACAATAAAAATTATTCTTCAACCCATAAAAATGCACCATCACTCAGGTCCTTAGGTAGAAGTACAAAAAAGTTATTGGGTGCAGAAAATGCCATGTTAACACAAAATTTAAAAAAAGAAAATGTTTGGATTTTTTTACGGTTCTAAAACACAATTAAAATCCTACATTTTTCACATTGTTGGAATTGGATCAAGCTGAAAAATAAAAATAATACATTATTTATACTGAAGAGTGAACGCTGTAAAAACAAACCCCCCCCACAAACATGGTGCACTTTTTTCAAAATTTGCCCCACTTAGAATTTTTTGTAGTTTCCCAGTATATTTTGTGGTACAGTCAATGACACCATTAGAAATTACATCTTGTCCTGCAAAATAAAAGCCCTCATATGTCTACGTAGATCAAACAATAAAAATGTTCTGGCTCTTGAAAGTTGAGAAGGCTAAAAACTTAGAGCCATGTCTGGCTATCAGAAAGGGGTTAGTTAAGAATTTATAGGGACAGACTTAAAGGTAGGGATTCTTATTAAGGCAGGTGCCCTGAATAGGCAGGAATTATGTTATGAGCAAAACAGGGCCTTTTTCCTGCCAGCATGACATAGATGATTTTAGTTGCTTTCTATGGTCCTCTGAGTTACATGCCTGTTAGGGCAATTTTTAATTTAAATTGTGATTCCATCTTTTTTGGTGATTTTTTTCTCACTTGGGCTAGGAAATATGAAGTTAACATTAAGTACTGTGCATAAAGTACATGACAAATTATGATTTATATTTGTTCAATTAAATATCTCAGAGTAGGGTACATTTATTCAGTCAAAATTATTTTAAGGGAATTGATAAAATTTTTATGCATCAGATCTTCATAGCAATCATTTAAATTCTACAATATACACTTTCTCTTACTTCCCTAATGTGAATTTAAATATCTAAATTTACCTTCAGAAAGGGCTTCAATAAATAGTAGAAAATTTCTCAGTGTAAACTAATCACATCTGCTTTCTTCCCTCATTATGATGAAAATACGTCTTGCTGTTTTTGCACATTGGATTACTACGTTGAAATGTCTGCCTGCTTTTCCTCTCCATGTTATTACACAAAATTGAAGTTGAACTGGAGCCTAGAAAAGCCTCTGTCTTGCTGGGGCTTAAAATGTGAATAGAGTGTAGCAGCAGGCTATGATTTTTTCTTGTTGGTGTTTTACTTTTCATTCCAAATTTAAAATAAACATTTTCATAAAAGAAAAAGGTCATTCATTTGAAAGGCTCAATTTCTTTTCTCCTATAATGGTTTCACTAGTGGAAGGCAAGGTAATTGTATCATTATTATCCTTGGCAAGGATTTTTAGGCAGGGTTGAATAAACTTTGTTTGCATGTTGCTGTGAATGTCAATATCAGCTCATCCCATTTGTATGCACAGTTGAGATGCACCCTGGATATAAAATGATTCTCCAAGAAGGGAAATTCACAAAAGGTTTGTTGTCTGTTGCAGTGAATTCAGTAAATTGGTACTGCAGAAAATATGTGTTAGACAAAGCACATTTACTGTAGAAACAAAGTGATCCACTTCTTACTTAAACTATTTCAACCCTTAATTCAGATCTCTTCTAGGAATCTATGGACGACATGTCTCATTAGGGCTGCACAATTTGTTTGGTGTATTTTATGCCACAAAACTGTTGAAGCCCAATTCTCTATATAGATGAACTGTAGTACACCAAAACTAGGCGCATTATACGCCAATCACGACACATTTGCCTAAAGTAGGTGCATCAAATATTCTAGAAATGATATGTTATGCACCTTAGTTATGCTATGCGCCTAGATTAGGCGCATCATTAATACTATGCAAGGTATACCACACACCGGATTTTTGACAGGTTCTTTCACTCAAGTGCATTGTACACTCATTCAGTGCACCTTAAAACTGCCGTGAAGGCACCTCTTTTCTGACATGTTGCCCTTTGTATTCATTTCACATTTTTGTATAGCAGTCACAGATAGATGCCCTCAGATAGAAGCCGCCACTGAGCTTAGAGTGTCACAGAGTGTCATCAGCAGGTTGCAACAGAGATACAGAGAGTCACAGAAAGGCAATGAAGCAGACGTCCTTTGGCTACATCACACCCTGATGATCGCTTCATTGTAAACAATGCCCTGCGGTACCAGATGATGAATGCCACAGAACTCCAAGCATATTTAAGGGAGGTGAGAGGAAACCAAGTGTCACTTTAGACTATTCGTAACTGTTTTCATCAGTGTGGTATGCGTGCTAGACGACCGACAAGGATACTCGACCTGGTTGATGCAGATTAAACGTCAGATTAAAATTAAAAATCTTCAAACACCTGGAGGGTTAATAAACATTCTAAGTGTTGTTCTGAATATTTTAATGGGTGAGATTTTCTTAATGGAGGGATTTATAGGAGTGTCTAACATAAAGGTCCCTTTAAAGCCATGTCAGAACTGAACTGATGCCTAAAAAGCAGAAATATTTAAATTTTAAAATGGGCCATTTTCACAAATTTTTACATTTTGATATTTTTTACAAATAAGCTGTATCAACCAAAATGTATTCTAACTTAACCTCTTTCTGACCAAACTTTTTTTTGTTGTCTCAGGACTTTTTTTTTTTGCAGGACAAGCGTCACGGGTGAGCAGGTAGTGGACCCACTGAATCTTTGTCTGACTTGCCCTGAGAGGACGTGACTAAGTCAGGTGTGACCTCAGAGCAGTCCCCGGGCACCAACAGAAATAGGGACAAAATAAAGCAGACTAGGCATAGAGACGTGCAGGTCCAGAACTGAACAGACAAGGGAAAAAATAAATAGATAGAAAGACAGGATAGAGGAAAAAGGGAAAGGCCCGATGGAGGCCAAAGTGCAAAACAGAAACAGAAACTTAGGACACAACAAGAAACAGAGCATAGACATGAACTAAGACACTGGCTAGGAACTAAGGCAGGAACACAGCCAAGAACACAACACCAAACAGAGGGCAAGGAGAGCAAACCAATAGAGAAACAAGAGACTAACACACAAGAAACATGCAAGAGACTAACAAAACACAACAAGAACTATAGCTAGGAGCAATGACTAAGAACTATGGCGGAGGAAACAAGGAACATAGACATAAACATGAAGCTATAAACAAACAAGGCAGACAGATATAAATGTGACAAGACAAGATGACAGGACACAAGGTAAAGCACATCATGCTAAGCACAAGGATCAGGCCCAGAGGTGTGGGAGAGACTGTTTAATATAGTCCCAGGTGGAACAGGATTGGATAAAGAAGCCACACTGGCTGAACCCACACAGGAATAAATAGCAGCCAGATGGCGACGTGCCTCCCCTAGAAGCCAAGAGAATCAGAGGCGGCATGGTGCATACAGCATTGCCAAACAGACAGGAAAAGCTGCATGGCAAAAGCAAGTTAGGTCACAAGCAACAGATAGCATAGTCGCCGTGGCAACAAGATGTACTTTTTAATGGCGCCATTGACCGTATTATATAATCTGTAATTATTCTGTATAATTCTGCAGGTCAGTATAATTCCATTGATACCAAATATAAAGTTTTCATTATGTTTTAGTTGTAATTTTTTTTTTTTTCAATCTATGGACCTAAGTAAAGAGTCATGTTTTGTGGACTTAAGTGCAGTTTTAGTCTATATGTGACCTTTTGATCACTTTTTATTCCAATTTTTTGGGGACATGAAATGACTTAAAAAATAAATTTTGTTGTTGGGAATATTTTTCCTTCTATGGTGGTCATCATATGGGATATTTGATAGATATTTAATAGATTGGCCTTTTATGGATACAGTGATGCCAATTATGTGGAACTTTTTAATTTATTTATTTTTTATTTGTAAAATGGAAAAGGGACGGGTTAACTTTTAATTTTATTTATATTTTTAAAGCTTTTTTTTACTTGCACATGTAGTCCCCTTAGGCTACTTGAGAACTAGGGGTCACAATTGCTTGTACACTGTTTTGCATTACATATATAATGTAGAAGGGTGTACCAGGATGGTGGCACCCATAAGGTGTGGAGTGGGCTCAGTGAGTGAGCCCATTCCATATTCCCTTAACGTTAATAGCAAGTATTCATATGTCCATTGTTGTTAAGGGGTTAAAACACAAAGGACGAAATGTCAGAAAATAGGCGCCGCCACGGCAGTTTTAAGGCGCATTAAATGAGTGTATAGTGCGCCTGAATGAAAGAACCTGTCAAAAATCTGATATGTGGTATACCTTGCATTGTATGAATGATGCACCTATTCTAGGCGCATAGAATAATTTAGGCGCATAGTATATCATTGCTAGCATATTTGGGTGCATTCAAATGTGTCATGCCTTGTGTATAATGCGCCTAGTTTTGGTGTACTACAGTTCATTTATATAGAGAATAGGCATGTACATTTTTTTGCCTCAAAATACACCCAAAAAAGGCGCAGCCCTGGTGGGACATGTCGCCCAAAGTGTCACAAGAAAACTTAATCACATGGCTAGATTTAAAGCATTCAAAGGTTATAACCATTTAACCCTTTAAGGTCTAAGCCTGTTTTGGAGTTAAGGACCAAGCCCTTTTTTTCAAATCTGACATGTGCCACTTTATCTGTGAATAACTTTTCAATACTTTTACCTATCCATGTGATTCAGAGATTGTTTTCTCGTGAAACATTGTGCTTTAATTTAGCAATTAATTTTGGTCGATCAAATCCTTGTTTATGTGTGAAAAATATCAAAATGTTGTGAAAATTTGGAAAAATTTGCCATTTTCAAAGTTTAAAAATTTCTGTGTGCAAGACACATAGTCACACCAAACAAAGTAGTAAATAATGAACATCTACCATATGTCTGCTTTGTGTTGGCATGATTTTTTTAAACATCCTATTATTTTTTAAGACATTTGGGGGCTTTGAAATTTAGAAGCAAATTCTAACATTTTCAAGAAAATTTGCAGAACAGATTTTTTTTGGAACCAAGCCACTTCTGATGTGGTTTTGAGGGGCTTGTATGTTAGAAAACCCCATAAATGACTCCATTTCAGAAACTACACCCCTTAACATATTCAAAACAGCATTTAGGAAGTTTATTAACCCTCTAGGTATTTCGCAGAAATTAATAAAAAGCGAAGGGGAAATTCCAAAATTTTAACTTTTTTGCAGATTTCAGATTTTTGTTCATTATTCATTGGAAACCCATAGATTTTACCAAGAAATCGCAACTCAATAATGATTCTCCTTATTATGCTGTTTTTAGAAATATCCCACTTGTGGCCCATATGCGCTTTTTGACTCTTCCACAGGCCTCAGAATTGAAGGAGCACCTTCTTGTTTTAGAATATTTTTCAGGCTTTATTGGGGTAGTTATGGGCAGTGACAGATGTGGGAACAGAAGTTACAAACTGTCTTTTTAACTGATCAGACAGCTATAACAATATGAGTGAGGGGAACAGGTACTTGGCAATGAAGGGGTTAATTTTTTAGTGTGTTTTTCACTGTATGAGCCAGTGATGATCACTGCCAGAAAATTGCTGGAACTTGAAAGTGGCAAAATGTCTGATCAGACAGCTGCCACAAATAGGCAGTGGAGGGGTTAATAAAGTATTTCAGGCTGTGACAGCCCAGATCGCAGCACAGGGCACTAGTGATAGAAAAAAGTGTGAACACAGCTCACCAGATACTTCGGGAAAAGCAGGGTACGTGAATCCTCCTGTTCAGGGCACGGTACAATGGAAATCATCCGGCTGAAGATGAAATGGTGAATACAAGGAAAACTGTTGTAACCCAGCACTCGTACACGCAGGATGTTGGAAAAATGAAGAAGATTCACTCTTTATTGAAGAAAAGAACTATAAAATCATGGTAAAAACATCCAAAACACCACAAAGATGACGCGTTTCAGGCTTATCCTTCAGCCCTTAGTCGTAACATATCAAACAATTGTGCCATACTTCAATATATATCCACCCACCAAACCAATTACTTGTTTCACCTGATATTTAACTCTCTATATACCAACTGAAAGAGAGAGAAAAAATGTATGCAAAAAATGTATGCAAAAAAAATGTATGCAAAAAAAGTTTGTAAGTAAAACCTAGACTATTATTACTGATATCTGAAAGCATGAATACATGTATTACTGCATAAACCAAAGATGGTATCTATACATATAAAAATTAATATAAATAAAGTAACTCAGACTTATAGTTCAGGCCATTGGGGAATCTGGTGTCCAATACTAATATCCAAAAAGCCTCCCAGGGCACTAGGACCCAGCACAGACATACGATCTCCTCACTCTCTCTCACAGAACAGAGCCTGGGACGTGAATCAGCTGTAATTGTTGATTCAGCAGACTGACTGACCAATCCCAATGATCCTCAGCACGGGACTCCTGTGATTGATCACCTGCTGTGTAGCTGTGCTATTTAGCTGTCAGAAATAGCAATTAGCATAGAGCTTTCACCTTATCTCTGCACAGGGAGACAGAAAGCTTTCATGACGTTCCTGCACGTCATGGTGCATTAACAGGCAGTGAACCATGATGTACAGGAACGTGAGGGTGCCTTAAAGGGTTAAAGTGACACCTGTCAGGTTTGAAAAATGGGGCCATATCAGGTAATCCAAAGCTGGCTGCTGCTTTAAGGGGTTAAATTGAGTTTCTATGTTAAGCATATATAGGCTTACACTTCCTGTTTTGTTGACATAATTTCTCAGCAGTTTCCTCATTATCATTACACGCTAGATTGCAAAGAAAGATGAGACCAATGTATAGATAACACAGGATCTACCATGCTCAATAGGAGATAGTTACATCTCACCTCTCCTGTTCCCTGCACACTGACTTTTTCCCAGGTTACAAAGCATGTGTAGAAAACTCCCATATAGAAGTCAATGGTCTGCTCCTGTTTACAGGTTTCATGGTCTTTGTGGCTGCTGTAAAGTCCAGGGCCGGAGCCGGTCGCAGACTGGGTGGGGAGACCCGCACATGACTCTGTGTGCAGGAAGCGGATGCATGCGGCGGTGGTTGGAGCTTTGAGAGGTGAGCAGGCCCGGACTGAGAACCTGTCCGACCGGGCAGATGCCCGGAGGGCCGTGGAGCCGGGACACATGTGGGCCGACTGAATGCACCTTCTGGCACTTTGATGCCAGCTGCGGCCACTGCAGAGGGCCGCCGCGACCACAGCTGGGCTGCTCCGCAGTGGCCAGCAGCTGACATACAAGTAAGGAGGCGGGCTGCGACCGCGGCCACTACACAAGGCCACCGGCCACAACTGAGCAGGGATGCTCTGACGCAGCAGCCGCAGCCACCCAGCAAGCAGCTTGTTTAGAGGTGGGGTGCGGGCACTACAGAGGGCCTCCGGCCGCAACTGAGGGCCACCGCATTGAGCGGCCGGAGTTCCCTGCAAGTTAGATACATATATCTATGAGTCTTGCTGCGGCCGCTACGGAGGGGCCGCCGGCTGCCGTGCCCACATCTAAGGGCCGCAGTGAGCCGGGATGCTCCGCAGCGGCCGCAGCTCGTCTTTGTAGGCTGGCTGATGCGCTCACAGTTGAGGAGGCGGGGCAGGAGGCGCGCGCAGGGAGGGGGGACCGTGGAGGCAGCTACCTCACAGTGAGCAATAGAGACGCTCACTGGCTCCACCTCCCAAGTCCTGCAGCCCACGCTGAACGCGCCTCTCCAGGAAGCCGGCTCCTGCAGGATTTCCCCCAATAGTAAGTAGATGGTAACTTCATCACTTGGGCCCTTGCCACTTGTCAGCCTGGTAGTAGGAAGGCAAGGCCCAAGGGAAGTAGGTACATAGCTACCAACCACTCTTGGGCCTTGTTCTCCTACGTACCTCCCTTGGTGCCTGTATACCTATGTACCTCCCTTGGTGCCTGCCTGCCCGCCTACATACCTCCCTTGGTGCCTGCCTGCCTTCCTACGTACCTCCCTTGGTGCCTGTCTTCCCACCTACGTACCTCCCTTGGTGCCTGTCTACCTATGTACCTCCCTTGGTGCCTGCCCGCCTACGTACCTCCCTTGGTGCCTGCCCGCCTACGTACCTCCCTTGGTGCCTGTCTTCCCACCTACGTACCTCCTTTGGTATCTGCCTGCCCGCCTACATACCTCCCTTGGTACCTGTCTGCCCGCTTACATACCTCCCTCGGTGTCTGCCCGCCCGCCTACATACCTCACTTGGTGCCTGTCTGCCCGCCTATGTACCTCCCTTGGTGCCTGCCTGCCCGCCTATGTACCTCCCTTGGTGCCTGCCTGCCCGCCTATGTACCTCCCTTGGTACCTGCCTGCCCGCCTATGTACCTCCCTTGGTACCTGCCCGCCCGACTAGGTACCTCCTTTGGTGCCTGTCTGCCTATGTACCTCCCTTGGTGCCTGCCCACCCGCCTACGTACCTCCCTTGGTGCCTGTCTGCCTATGTACCTCCCTTGGTGCCTGCCCGCCCGCCTACATACCTTCCTTGGTACCTGCCCGCCTACGTACCTCCCTTGGTGCCCCCTTTGTGGGCTTGTGGGACCTGTGTGCCAGGGCTGCTTTTGAGTCCCAGTCCGGCCCTGGAGGTGAGGCAAGTTCCAGTGTGGGGCTCACAGGGGAGCAGGAAGGAGATGTGCCCAGCACATCATAGTGAGTGGACGTGCGCCGTCTGTCTTCCTGCTCCTTCAGAATCATGGCACCAGTGGAGGAGATGCTTGAAGAACTGCAGCTAGCTCCATTGGTCCTGATTGGCTCCAGGAGCAAGTCCAGGAAGCCATAGGTGGTGGGGCAGCCAAGGTAGCCGTGCCGGCAGCTAATATTAGGAGTGGGCACAGGACTAGGCTGCCACAGCGCCCGAGCCCTGACGCCACTCCTAGGGCCAGATGTCGCCAGGGGAGCCCCTCTGGGGACTCTTTAAGTTGGGGAGGGGGTCAGTCTGACACCAGAGACCGTACCCCCCAGCCTGGAAGGAATCCGCACAGGTGGTCTGGTCCCGTGGGGGACAGTGGGCCTCATCTATGCCATGAGGGTGGCATGCTTTCGCCTCTGTCATCCACTCTCCTTCCCTTGCAGAGCATGCTCTTGGCGAGGTACCAGTCAGAGGCAGCGAGAGCGAAGCCCTGATAGATTGTTGGGAGAGAGTTGGGGTCCGGCTTTACAGCAAAAGCCCTTTGTGGGTCAGGAGCCCTCCAGCAGGCAGCACAGAGCTGGCCCTTCTGTATCCAGTGGAACTCCGGAGCCAGCGTTGAAGTGGGTATCACAATCCTCATTAGAGGTCCCAGCCTCTGATTTTGTCTGCTGGGATGATCGCAGTGTGGTCGTGGAAGTTCATGTTTGTCAGCGTCCAGATGAGTTACCGGTTGGTGGTGACAGTCAGCGTGGATCCGGATTGGCGGCTGGTGGGGTCACAACTCCTACGCAGGGAAGTGAGTACACTTCATTTCTTGTTCATTTCCACCTATCTTAATGTCTCAAGGTGTAGCTTCGGGTCAGTAAGGGGTACCCCTAACTTGGCTGGTCAGGATGTGGTGGAGTTACAGGATTTGAGCAGGATAATTAGGCTTGTTTGGAGTGGGTGGAGGGTGCAGTCAGGAGGTTCCCCAGTTTCAGTGTGGGGGCTGGGAGTCGCTCAGGGGATAGCGCATAGCCCAGTAGTTGGCTCAAAGGCCAGAGGTGTGGCTGTTTCAGTTCAGACAGAAAAAGAGGGGCAGGTGGATAGTGAACATCTGGATGATCGGGAGAGGTGTAAGTCTGCTTTGAGGGGCCCCTGGGGGCTCACTTGAAGAAGGACGTGAGGGAAAAATTTTGGAAAGACGAGTATGTGGAGATTTTTTTTACCTTCTCCCGCTTGAAATGGACATAAAAAGGAGGAGTAAGAGAAGTGGTGGCTTATTCCTCCAACATTTAATAACTGGTTACAGGCTTTTGCGATTTAGGCCAGGGTGGTTGGGGAGAAGGTGCCGGAACATTGTTCGGCCTTGTTCTGTGATATGGACGCTATAGGGGAAGCTTACAGAGTTTACGGGGGCCAGGCTTGGCTCCATTATGACGAGCAGGTTAGGCAATGGAAGGCAGTGAGACCGAATATCTGGTGGGCTCACAAGGATATTGGTTTATGGATATGGGTTATGGGGCCCACTCGTTTTGGCCAGCCCTTTCATGGTGGGGCCAGCTCTGCCAGCCAATCCAGATCATCTGGTGATGCAGAGGGGCATGGCCAAGGGATCCAGAAACCAGGAACCTGTTGGCAGTGTAAATTCGGGACAACATGTCAGTTCAAATGTGTGTGCCATCTGTAATGGGTCGTCACACAGGTTGGTCTGTTTTTTTAGAAAAGGAAAAGGCAAAGGCCCCTCTTGGAATAACCAAGGAAGTGACGCCAGTGAGTCTGGATGCAATGCTCCCCTTTCTAAATAGATATGGGGACCGGGATGCTGCGTGTTTGTTGGAGAAGTGGGTTTAAGGACGGTTTTGGTTTCCTTCTCCTTAACATCAGGTCCCCTTTACAACTAAGAATTGAAGTCGACTTATTCGTTTCTCCGGGTGGTGGCTGAGAAGCTGGAAACGAGGTTTCCTTGGGTCAGATGGCGGGTCTTTACTCTTTGTTACCTTTTCCGGATTTGATTGTGTCACCATTAAGTGTGGTGCTGAAAAAAGAGCTTTATAAATTTCAGCTTATACATCACCTATGATTTCCATGTGGGTCCTTGGTCAATGACGGGATTGCATCCGATCTTTGCTCAGTGGTCTAGACCTCCTTTAATGCGGCGGTACACTGGGTCCGCTTACATGGGCGAGGGCACTTATGGCAAAAACTGAGTTGGCTTTTCGGTTGTTGCTGGTTCATCCTGATTTGTGCTTGTTGGGTTGTAATTTGGAGGAGTCTTTTTTTCGTCGACAGGTGTTTGCCCATGGCATTCTTGATATCCTGTGTGTATTTCGAGACATCCAGTACATTTTTGGAATGGGTCGTTCGGGATGTCTCGGGTCTTCCTTCCATTATTCATTGAAAAAACACACACAAAAACGGGACATTACTTAAAAAACACTTTTTGGGCCATAGTCACAGCTCAATGGCTGGACTAGACTGAACCCAGTAGCAGGCAACTCTGGCCCATATGCTACCTGAGAAAAACAGGTGCAGCCAATTGCTGAGCAGCAGCTCACACACCCCACTACTAGGGGAACAATTAGATGATAAAAAACTGCACATTAACTTAATACCTGTTCACACCAGCATGCAGAAAGCCACAGTATAATGCATGGGGAGATTGAACAAATGCAAAAATACCAATAAAACAACCACTCACATCCCCTCAATGCATGGGGTGTGTGAGGAGCTGCTGCTCAGCAATTAGCTGCATCTGTTAATTTTTCCCAGGTAGCATATGGACCAGAGTTGCTTGCTACTGGGTTCAGTCTAGTTTAGCCATTGAGCTGTGAATATGGCCCAAAAATTGTAGTATTTTTTCCGTTATTTATTACCTCAATGATTTTTTGTTCATTGGCCCCGAGGATTCTCCAGTTTCTCTTTCCCTGTTTCGTGCCATGCAATTGGTTGCGGGGCATCATGGGGTATCCTTGGCCCCCAATAAGATGGAGGGTCCGGTTAATTGTCTTATTTTCTTGGGAATTTGCATCGATTCGTTGTTGATGGACTGCAGGCTTCCGGAGGAGAAGGTAGTGGATTTGCGGCGGACTATTAAGAGTGCATGTTCATTGAAAAAGATTCCTCTGTGGGATTTGCAGTCCCTTTTGGGAAAATTTAACTTTGCCTGCAGGATCATGCCCATAGAGCCGGTTTTTGGTAGGTGGCTTGCGGGTGGGTGGTTGCCACATCATTTTGTGCATTTGACGGCTGAAGTACAGGACAACCTGCCGGTCTGGGATGGGTTTTTGGAGCATGATTATGTACACGTACACCCTTTTCAACTTTACAAACACGAATCGGCCCCCAAAATAAATAGCATAAGTAATAAGTAATCATGTTTCGTATTGCCACGTGTGTAACGACCAACACTATAAATCTGTCATGTTCATTAACCCGCACTGTGAACGCCGCAAAAAATCACTGAATTGCGATTTTTGTTCATCACGCAGCACATAAAATGAAATAAAAAAACTCATATAAACGCCAAAATTATGCTAATTAAAATGTCACTTCATCCCACAAAAAAGCCCTTTCATAGCTCTTTTTTACAGAAAAATAAAAAAAAGTTATGGCTATCAGAATATAGAGATGCATAAATATTGTACAATAAAAACACTTTAAAAAAAACGCTTCAACATAAAAAAAACTATATAAATTGTGTATTTTCGTAATCATCTTGACCCAAGGAGTAAAACTAACTTGTTATGTGTACTGCATGGTGAGCCCTGTTAAAAATAAAATAAAAAAACTGTACTAGGATAGACAGATTTAAAACTGATCAAAAAGACTTGTCCCTCCAAAAATGATACCAATAAAAATGTCAACTCTTCCCTCACGATACAAGCCCCTACACATCTCCGTACACAATAGACTATGGCAATGCAAAAATGTGTTTTCCTTTTTGAATAAAAGTGTTTTTATTGTGGAAAAGCAGTAAAATATATAAAAAAAATATATAAAAGTTGGGTATTGCTGTAATTGCATCGACCTGCTGATTAAAGCTTGCATGTCACTTATACTGCACCGTGACCGCTGTTAAAAATAAAGAGAAAAAACACTACCAGGATTGCTGTATTTTGTTCAAAACACCTCACAAAAAGTGATAAAAGCATCATATGCACTACATAACAGTACCAACAGTACCAATAAAAACTTTAACTCATCCCACAAAAAAACAATCCCATAATCAGTTCTGTACACAGGAAAATAAAAAAGTTATGGCTATCAGACTAGGACAACAAATTTATATCATTCTAATTGTACTGATCCGCATCGTAAAGTTATCCTGTCAGTTATATTGCACGGCAAACACTGTAAAATTGAAGCCCAAAAAACAATTGCAGAACTGTGTTCCACACCCACCCCCATTTTCATGGCCCAATGCTATAAAAACTATGGTTCTCGAACGTCACAGGCATATTCTCAGGATGGATCCTTACCTCAGGGATGTCATGGGAACTACACTCTCTATCTCATTTCGGCGGGGATGTAACTTGCAAGACTGCTTGGTACATAGTCACTTTGTGTCCCCACGAACTGAGACATGGCTTCGGAGACCTAATGGCTCATTTAAATGTGGTAATTGCAGTTTCTTCCCTTTTATGGAAAAGAGCACCACTTTCCAAGACCGGAATGGGGAAGATGTTTTTTCTATTAATCAGTTTATAAATTGTAAATCTATACTGGTTATTTATTTGATCAACTGCAAATGTGGTATGATGTATGTGGGGAAGACCACACGGCAATTACAAGGACGCATTGGAGAACATCTGGGCAATGTCCGGCATCAACGGGACACTCTGGTCTCATGACATGTACATCAAACGCATGGAGGCAATTTGTGTTGCCTAAAATGGAGTGGTATTGACCGGATTGTTCCTACTCCCAGGAAGAGAAACGTGGATTGCTTATTAAATGAGCAGCTGGATTTTAGCTGCTTTATTTAACCCCTTCATTTGTATCTTTTGTGAATTTGACAGACTGTGGGTGGTATGAGTGCCTTGGTTGGCACATAAATTCATACTGCATTTGTACTGATTTATCTTTTACTTTCATCTTTAGTAGTTCCTAGGTCCCCTGTATAAATGTCATTGTTATTCACTAGTGCGGCATTGGTTAAGTCCGTGCAGCACTGTGTGCTGTGTTCTCCGTACAATATGCAGCTTTGGTTTTTAAAACATGCAGAGAACTTTGTGTAACTATGGACGCTGTGGGCGGCGCATTTGGTTCCAGGACACGGCTACATGACATCACGCTTGTGCGCCGGGTTTGGCGCGCTTTAAGTAGTGGGATTGCGGCACCCGGGCGTCTCTCATCTTTCAAAGCGGCCGACGCTGCAGTGCCCTGACAGGGCGCGAGATGGTCTGTGAGACACCTTATAGTGAGTATAGCTTTACTTTTTTGGTATCTGGTGGCCTCTTGTTCTGTGAATCCATATTAAGGAGGGCATTGTTATATTTTTCTTGCGCCATCACAGTGTAGACTATGGGGTATCTATCTAGGTGCTGGTAAGTTGTACATTTAATCCTATTATCAGAGGCATTTTTTGCTGTTTCCGAGTCCACCTGTGGGTATTTTTGACCCTTAAATTACCATCTCTGCTACATTACTAGTATGTATTTTCTATGCACCCCCTATTTAATGTGTTGTTGATTGTGTATAATACACTGTATGGTTGGTGAATATACCGTGCGTTCAGCAGCAATTATTACATATTTTCTCCTTTTGTCTTGTTGTCCTCTACCATGTCCCCTGAAGTGATCAGGAGTAACTTTAGAGGCTGATCAAAACATGTTGGGACTAGACTGGAGGGTAGTATAGGGTTTTGTATTTAGGGTGAGGTTCCTGGCAACTTGGATGTACAGGTAAGGGACCGTTTAGTTCTTTACAGGGCTTTCTAGGGTTTTTTTCACCTATTTTTCGTTGTTTTGGATGTATTGGAAGAGACGTCTAGTACTTTTTATTGCATATTAAATAAAAGTTATATTTTAGGATTGTCCTCTTTTTTGTTTTCGGTACCCCAAAAAAGATCAAAAATAAAAAAGGACACATTTGGTATCGCTGAATGCGTAACAATCTAGGCTATCAATCAGTAAGGTTGTTTAACACACACGCGGAATGCTAAAAAACAAAAGAAAAGAAAAACAATGACAGAATGACAGAATTGCCTTTTTTTGTTCATCCTGCAGCACATAAAATGGAATAAAAATAGATCAAAAAGTCATATAAACTTCAAAGTGGTAGCAATAAAAACATCAGTTCATCCCACAAAAAAGCCATTACACAGGTCTGTATGTGAAAAGAAAAAAGTTATGGCTATAAGAAGATGGCGATGCATAAATATTGTTTAGTACAATATAAATTGGGTATCACTGTAATCGTATCGATCCATGAAGTTAAACTAACATGTCATATAAACTGCACAGTGAGCACTGTTAAAAATGAAAAACACTACTTGGATTTCAGTATTTTCTTCATCCTGCATCCCAAAAATGGATTTAAAGGTGATCAAATGTCCTGAACTCTCACCTCCCTCCAAAATATGGTACCAAAGAAAACATCAACTCATCCTGCAAAAATCAGTTCTGTACACAAAAAATAAAAAGTTCTGGCTTTCGAACTATGGCAATCCAAAAATGTCTTTTCTATTTGTGTAGAAGCAGTAAAACATAAAAGCATATAAATTGGGTATCGCTATAATCGTATGAAACGTCATTTATACTGCACAGTGACTGCTGTACAAAATAAAACCACTACCTTAGGGTGTTTATAAACCTGCAGTAGCACCTACAAAATATCCTAATGAAAATGAGGTAAAAATCCAGTAGAGCCTCCTTCTATTGTATAGTATTCTAGAGCCACACATGGGATATTTTTAAAAATAGAATTGGTAGAATCAACGTTGAATTGAATTTTCTTAATGACATCTACTGTGTTCCAGTGAATAATGGATAAAAATTGAAAATCTGCAAAAAAAAAGTTAAATTTTGTTATTTCACCTCCACTTTGTTTTAATTCCTGTGAACCACCTATAGGTTAGAAAACTTCCTACATGAATACTTTAAGAGCACATTTTAGTAGATGGAGTCATTTATGATGGTGTATAACATACAGGCCCCTCAAAGCTATATCAGAACTGGACTGGTACCTGAAAAAATCTGTTGCAAATTTCTTTGAAAATGTCAAATAAGACCACTACAATTCTAATCCCCCTAACTTGGTTAAAAACTAAAGACATTTAATAACTGATGCCAACATACAGTAGACATATGGCAGATGCTAGTTATTTTTGTGGTATGACTGTCTTAAACACAAAAATTTTTGTACTTTCAAAATGGCAATTTTTTTACATTTTCACAACATTTTGATATTTTTCACAAATAAACAAGGATTGTATGGACCAAAAATTTAGTACTAACTTAAAACGCAATGTGTCATGAGAAAAGATTCTCTGAATCACATGGATAGTTAAAAGTATTAAAAAGTTATTTCCACATAAAGTGACACACAAATGGGGCTCTGTCATAGAGGTCAAAACTGGCTGCATCCTGAAGGGGTTAGGTTGGGACATTCTCATTTATGTGAATTTGAAAATCCTTAGCTACAAAGTAGAGTTTTTATATTTAGCTACTTTTTTCAATTGCTTATAAAAATATTTGCATGCATGAGGATTGCTTTAGGATTTGTACAACAGAATAATGGTGACATTTTGATTCCTGTCAGAATGGCAGCATGTAATCCTAGGGGAAAAGGAAAAAAGCAGGGGCGTAACTGCAGGGGTAGCAGGGGTAGCAGTTGCTACGGGGCCCAGGGGGTTTTGGGGGGGGCCCCCCGCGGCGTTTCTACCACCTCTGCTACCCCTTTAATCCCCGTTTTGGGGGGCCCCCGGGCAGGAACACAACAGTTCACTGGGGCGGTGCAGAGTTGCGGGCCGGCCCTGTTGGGGAAAGGGGGGCCCGCCGCCGCCACCAGCCCCGCCCCCTTGGTCACAGGGGAGATTTTAAATTTTGGAAAATGCACGTCCTGGGGCCCGCGCATAAAATTTAAGTTTGAACGGGGGGGCAGGGAAAAGCTGTGCCCCCCCTCCCCCTGCTGTACTTTCCCCTCACAGGGCGGCGGGGGCGGAAGTGACGTAAATCCCCCACCCGCCTGCCGACTTCCTGTCCTCCCCCCCAGCCTAAAGCACGGGGTTTGGGGGCTGGGGGGGAGACGAGACCCCGGGAGGAGCGCGCATGGTAAGTAAAAACCTTAGGGGGGGGTGTGTGCTATCCTATTACGGGGGGCCCAAATTATTTTGGGGGGGTGTCTAGGGCCTATTACGGGGGGCCCAATTACTTGGAGGGGTTCAAATCCATTACGGGGGCCCTATTACTTGGGGGGGTGTTTTATGCCTATTAGGGGGGGCCCCTATTATTTTGGGGGGGGTTCAAAGCCATTATTTGGGGGCCCTATTATTTGGGGGGGGTGCCCCATGCCTATTACGGGGGGCCCTATTACTTGGGGGGGGGGTGTCAATGCCTATTACAGGGGGCCCAATTACATGGGGGTTGTCTATCCCAAATTACGGGGCCCTATTATTTGGGGGGGTGTCTATCCCCCTTACGGGGGGCCAAAATTATTTGGGGGGGTTTGTCTATGCCTATTAATGGGGGCCCTATTATTTGGGGGGGGTTGCCCAAATTCCCTTTTACGGGGGGCCCTTTTTATTTGGGGGGGGTTTTTTTCCTATGCCTATTTTGGGGGCCCTTTTAATTTGGGGGGGAAATCAAAAGCCTATTACGGGGGCCCTATTATTGGGGGGGGGGGGTCCTTTCCCCTATACTGGGGGCCCTATTATTTGGGGGGGGGTGCCCAAAACCTATTACAGGGGGGCCCTATTATTTGGGGGGGAGGTTTTCTTTTCCTATTGGGGGGGCCCCCTATTATTTGGGGGGGGTTGTGTGTGTCAAATGCCTATTACGGGGCCCTATTACTTGGGGGGTGTGTGGGGTCTATGCCTATTCCCGGGGGGCCCTTTTACTTGGGGGGGTTGTGTTTTCAAATGCCTATTACTGGGTGCCCTTTTTATTTTTGGGGTTTTGTGTGCCCATGCCTATTACTGGGGGGCCCTATTATTTGGGGGGGAGAAGGTTTTTGGGGTGTTTTTTTCTATCCCTTTTTCTGGGGGCCCTTTTACGGGGGGGGGTGCCCTTATCCCATTACGGGGGCCCCTTTATTATTGGGGGGGGGGCCCAAACCCTTTTAACTGGGTCCCTATTACTGGGGGGGGTGTCTATGCCTATTACTGGGGGCCCTTTACGGGGGGGGTCTTTTGCCTATTACGGGGGCCCTTTACGGGGGGGCCTTCCAAGGGGCCCAAATTTACGGGGGGGGCCCTTTTTACGGGGGGGGGGGCCCCCTATGCCTTTTAACGGGGGCCCCCAAATTACTGGGGGGTCTATGCCTTTTAAATGGGGCCCAAATTACTGGGGGGGTCTATGCCTATTACGGGTGGCCCAAATTACTGGGGGGGGCTATGCCTATTACTGGGGCCCTATTACGTGGGGGTCTATCCCAAAATTACGGGGGCCCCAATTACTGGGAAACAAACCCAACAGGGGGCCCTGTTACTGGGGGGGGAAATATACCTACAGGGGGCACTATTACTGGGGGGGGGAAACTATACCTACAGGGGGCACTATAAACAGGGGGGGGGAACAAAACCTACGGGGGGCCTTTAATTAGGGGGGGGGGAACAATACCTACAGGGGGCACTATTACGGGGGGGAACTATACCAACAGGGGGCACTATTAATGGGGGGGGACAATCCCTACGGGGGGCACTATTACTGGGGGGGAACTATACCTACAGGGGGCCCTATTACGGGGGGGGGAACTTACCTACGGGGGAAACTTTTAACTGGGGGGGGAACTTTTCCTACGGGAAGGCACTTTTACGGGGGGGGGAACTATTCCACGGGGGGGCACTTTTACGGGGGGGGAAACTAACCTACGGGGGGAAACTTTTAAAGGGGGGGGGGGAAACTATCCCTACAGGGGCACTGTTCTGGGGGGGGGTTTTTAACCTACGGGGGGCACTATTACTGGGGGGGGAGAAACTAACCCCCGGGGGCCACTATTACTGGGGGGGGAGAAACTATCCCTTTCCAGGGGGCACTTTTTAGGGGGGGGGGAAAAACTTTTCCCCTACGGGGGGCACTTTTCGGGGGGGGGGGAGAAACAAAACCAACAGGGGGCCCAATTACTGGGGGGGGAGAAACAATACCTAAAGGGGGGGGCACTATTACTGGGGGGGGAAACTATACCACGGGGGGCACTATTACGGGGGGGGAAACAATCCCTATTGGGGCCCTATTACTGGGGGGGGAAACTAAAACAAAAGGGGGCCCATTTACGGGGGGTGGGAAAAAAGCCACAGGGGGCCCTTTTAAACCTTGGGGGGGGGCCCGGGACTATACCTACAGGGGACCCTTTTAACTGTGGGGGGGGGACAATACCTACGGGGACCCCCTAATAACTAAGGGGGAACTATCCCCTAAAAGGGGGGCCCTCTAATGACGGGGGAACTATTTGCCTACGGGGAGCCCTTAATCTACGGGGGGTGGGGACTATTCTCCTAAAAGGGGGGCCCCTAATCAAAGGGGGGGGGACAAATTTCCCTAAAAGGGGGGGCCCTAATCTACGGGAGGGGACAAATTCTGCCTAAAAAGGGGGGCCAATCAGGGGGGGACTATTCTGCCTTGGGGGGGCCCTAAACTACAGAGGCCCAAATTCTACAAAACAGGGGGGCCTAAGCAAACGGGGGGGCCCCCATTCTATCAAAAGGGAAAACCCCCCAAGCTACCCCCCGGGGGGCCCGAACCCCTTATGTCCCCCCAAACTACTCCCCGGGGGGTGCCAAGCTACCGGCAAACCCCCCCGGGTCCCGTTGTCCCTACATACCGACGGGGGTGCCCCATAATTACCGGGGAGAAATTTCCCTTACCATTGGGCCATTATAAAGGGGGAGTTGTACATGGGGGGGGGGGGACACCATTTGGGAAAAATGATAAAAAAAAGGGGTGAGGGGGTCTCAGGGTTTGTGTTTTGAAAAATTTCACGGGGGCCCAGTGGGGGACGGGGGAAAAGCATCATGGATTCTGGACCGAATAGAAAAAAAGGGAAAGTGAACGACCCTCAACAAAACGTCACCTGTAACCCTAAATGTAAGAAAAACTATTTGCAAACACCTTTTTACCTGGTATCAACCACTATTTTCACTGAAAGGGGGTAATATACAGTCTGCAGACCTGTGTACATTGGTGTCTACCATTTAAAAGTCACGTATGGGTTTTTATAAAAACAGTCTGCAGACCCTTTTAACACTGGGGGTCAACCACTATATGCCACTTTTTTGGGTTTTTTTTTTTTTTTTTTTTTTTTTTTTTTTTTTTTTTTTTTTTTTTTTTTTTGGGGTTTTTTTTTTTTTTTTTTTTTTTTCATCTGCGAGCCTGTGTACCTGGTATATATCATATATGGTCACTATAGGGGGTACTATTTTTCTTTTTGTCGATCGTATGTTGAGCTTGCTTGGTATCGAGATCGATCGATAGTCGATAGCGCCGCTATCGATAAGGTTTTTCGATAGTGAGCATCGATTAAGCGCGAGACCATTAAAGTTAGGGAGAGCAACAACACCTTCATTATTTCACCCAAACAAGGCGGGGGAAACTGAAATTTAACATCCCAACAGTCAAATGGTCGGCTACTCTTAGGGAACCCCACTTAGGTTATAAAAGTCCAGAACCTTTCAATTCCCTGTGGTGAATAAGAATTGCTTTTTTAAGAAATTATGTAGATGCTGCGTCAATGAACAGTGCTGAGTGCGCAAAAGTCAAAAACACGTAACTGTTATGTTTTTGATATAATAAACTGTATTTTTTGCACCTTTCAATTCACCTGTGGTGAATATAGACTTGCTGTTTTAAGATTTACGTAGATGCTGCTCAATGAACAGTGCTGGGTTCCAAAGTCAAAAAAACACGTAACTGTTATTTTTGATATAATAAACTGTATTTTTTGCACCTTTCAATTACCTGTGGTGAATATAGAATTGCTGTTTTAAGATTTACGTAGATGCTGGTCAATGACCAGTGCGGGGTTTGCGCAAAAGTCAAAAACACGTAACTGTTATGTTTGATATAATAAACGGTTATTTTTTGCACCTTTCAATTCACCTGTGGTGAATATAGAATTGCTGTTTTAAGATTTACTAGATGCTGCGTAAAATGAACAGTGCGGGGTGCGCAAAAGTCAAAAAACACGTAACTGTGATGTTTTCGTACGATACACGGTATTTTTGGCAACAAACAACCTGTGCTGACTACAAGATTGCTGGTTTGTAATTTAAGTGCAAGGTGGAAAATATCAACAGTCACAGGTGTAATGGGTAAAATTGAACACTATCTGAAATGTATACTGATATAAAGTGGAGTTTTGCAGCTAACAAAGAGACCCGCAGTTACTAGAAATGTTGTTTTTCCAATATAAGTTCAGGCTGCCCAATATCCAGGAAATATTTCAATAGCAAACTGTTAATAATAAAGATATTCCACTACAATGTCTACACTAAGTCTTTGGGGAACTTTTTCCAGTGTTCTTTAAGATAGAGCTTGTCTGTGTTCGCCCGCGGGCCCCCCCCCCCCCCCCCCCGCTCCCACCGCCGTGAATTTTACAGTGGTAGATTCTGCTTTAAAATTCTCTTAGCTAACTACATAAATGTTCAAATCCTAATCAACTAAATTGGAAGGATCACAGCTAATAGTTGAGGTTTTTCTGTGCAGAAATAGACTAAAATTTTGCTGAGCTGTGGGCCACAGGCAGAACGCAGGTCCTATCCCTATGAGATGCTGAGAGGACACTGAGGCTGAAACAGGAAACGCTGTTCTATGTTAAACGAGGTCATGTGATTTTTCCAGCCAATCGCAACCATACACATCCCCGTCATGACGTCGCACACACAACTCACCCTGCTCTATTCTGTAATCTGATTTGCTGGCCGCCAAAATTACAGGAAGCGCCGAAAAAGGCGCGATCTTAATAGATGATGCACAGATTTTAACCTTAATTATCGCATGATCTGGAAATTTCGATCACCATAAAAACCTTGCCGATTTCAACTTTGTCGATAAAAATCGCTCAAGACTACTGATCAGTAATAGTGTGGGGGTAGTATTCAGTCACTTTGTGGTCATGGTGTGGCGGTCTAATCCGATTCCTATGTGAGTGTGCTATTGGTGGTATTGGTTTTGGTATAGTGGAGTTGTTTGGTAGCCGTATGAGGGTGATATGTATGGTGAGGTATTCATCCCTTGTATTATCTAACAGCATGTCCTGGTAAATGTTCGTTATCAGGGAGGTGGGCAAGGGGGGGAGGGATGGGGGTAGGGGGCCCCATCCAAAAGTTCGCTATGGGGCCCAGGCTTCTCTAGTTACGCCCCTGGAAAAAAGGGTGTTACCTTTCTTAAACTGTAAATTAAATCTACAGTACGTATTATGACTAAAGGTTTTATGAGCAGCATATCTCATAAAGAACCTTTATTACAAACTTGCAAAAGGTGACAAAGAAGAAATGGTATCTGTATACAAACCTGCTTCTTATACAATAATGCTCTATGATCATGTATGTTAACTAGAGTTAGTTTGGCAGTGCACATATACATTTAGTCACATTAACCTACAAGAGCTACCAAATTTAGCAAGCTACATTTATGAACCCCACACAAATGCATTGCTTTACTGAAACAGGTTTTTCAAAAGTATTGGGACAAAGTTGTAAACTCCCAATTCCACCACCCCGTGGCATTATGATTTTATTTTCTAGAATTAATTTGATAGCCTTTAAGAGTGCAACTACCAGGAATGCAGTGGTTGCACCCAGCTCTAAACTTATAGAGGGCTTTCAAATGTTCTTCTTCTATAAGATACTATTAAGGACTCCTAAGGCGACATGTATGAAATTTGCCGTTTAAACGCCAAATTTCATACACATATTAGTCTAGCATGCACCTGATTTATGAAACCGCTCTACAGCGGGTCATAAATCAGGTGCATTATAGCACTTGTACAACATTTCTGGCTCAGGAATACCACTTTTCACCTAGAAATGTTGTAGTGAAGCTATAAATTTATAGATTCGCTATGTTTCCAGTGCGCATATCCCCCAAAAACAGGCACATTACAAAGTACTGTGGGTGCTATGTAATGCCCCTGATAATGGTGTGCGGGAACGGCTCTGCGTCTGATATTGGGCTGAAAAGACGGCAGATATCTGGCACAGCCTTGTTCATACATGCTGTCCCTAATGTCTAAGGGATTTGATTACAGATTTTGCATTTAAGCCCTGGTGCTACAAGATACTGTCACCAGGTCCTAAATTGTAGACCTTCAGTAAATTGGTAAATAATGTATTAATAAATAATAAAGGTGGTGTCAGTGCTTTAGGTCTGTTTCCACCCCTTCTGTCTTTAAAGCTACTGTTCAGGGCATCCTATTACTAAGGTTAATTTGCTTTACTTACTTGATGTTCATTTTTTTCCCCTTGTCGTTAGTGTAGTAATTTTATTATTGTTCTCTTCTCCCAAAATAGAAACATCCTGGTCTGTGTTTGGAGTCAAACAGAGAACAAACTGTAGATGGGCAAAACACGGCACTCAAATCCAGGCAAATCCAATTTAAAAATCCACATTTATTAAGTTCTATAAAAAAATATAATCCATTGCTGGTGCAAAACTGTAGATAAGGAAGTTATCCAAAACACGTAAGCATCTCTGGAATATGGTATGAGAGATTGGATTTTTATTAGATTTTTTTATGGAACTCAGTAAATATGGACTTTTAGACTGTATTTTCTAGAATTTGAGTGCCAGATTTTGATAATCTACAGTTTATATTCATTCTACCATTGTTATACTAGCAATCAGCTATTCTTGTAGTGACTTCTTATTGAATGTTTGATAGACTTCTGTTAACACATAGATGCTAGCCTACGCCTACTGGGGAGGGCTGGATGGGGACAGCCTGATGCAGGACTGATACCTCAGACACTTCATAGCAAAACAATATGTACAAAAAACAATTGGTGATTTAGTATTTCATAAGAATAAGGGAGCTTGACTAAGCTTTTCAAAAGATTAGTGGAGTGTTTATTGAAGAGCAAAAACAAACAACACTACAAAAGTTAATAATATTTTGTGTCAGATCTTAAACATTTCCTTGGGTCTAAGGCCATGTTCACACGGCTTATTTCGCAACGGATTTGCAGCCGTATTTACGGCTGCAAATCCGTTGCGAAATGAGTTACAAACAAGTAACTGGCCGTTTTACATTCATTTTAATGGGAAATATGTGTCATCGTTCAGGCGACACTTACTCCCGTTCCGGATTGCGGCCGCGGATTGCGGCCGCAATCCGGTCGCAAAAACAATGTACATGTCAATTATTTCCGGACGGATTCACCAACTATAATGAATGGGGATGGTGAATCCGTCAGGAAATCAGTTCCAAATACGTGCCACACTTAGTGGCACTTATTTGAAACTGATTTGCACCTGATTTCGGAATGTATTTACGATCAGCAATCCGACGTAAATACGTTCTGAAATAAGCCGTGTGAACATTGCCTAACCTGAATAGCAATTAACACGGTTCTCTTTACATAACTGTTACGTCACAACTACTGCCAGATTCAATGTTAACATAATGAAGATAATTCAAAAGGATTGTGTAGTACGGTTGTCAATTATTCTAAAGGTTTATCTGAGTTTAATAGCAATACTATCAGTCACAATAACAAGAGATTCTCATTACAACTGATGTACAAAACCAGATCATGAGGAAGGTTTATCAAGCAGACTCGGATTCTTTGTAGGCACTGTAGCTTAACTGTAGTCACAGATAAGCACTTTGCCCCAATGAAGCGAAATTTAGAAAACAGAGATGGAGCAAGAAGTGAGGAAAACAAATAACAACTAAGCAACCCATATAGGTAATGACTTGCATATATGTTTTGTGGTCAGAATAGAACAGTCACTTTAAGTACCTCCAAAAGTTAATTGAGAAGGTGATAATTCCTGGTACAGTTAAAAAAATACTGCTTTCAATGATTATATTTCAAATATTTAAGTCCTATCTCTACCATTACCACAATTGTAAGGTATATTTTGCTTGTCCTCTTTAGTTTTCTTTCAAGAGATCTATATCAATCTGATATATCCTGAAACTTGCTGAATCATTTAGCTTTTGTTTAAAAGCAATATAGATATATTTATTTATTTTTTAAATCTTTGGCTATAGATATAATTCAGCACAAACTGAGAAACGTTGGCCAGTTAGGTAAACAAGTCAGTCTAATAAAATCTCAGTCTAGTGATAAAGCCTGAAGCAATATTCTGCCAGGTTTCAGTGTGAAGATCTAATATAGCTTCAAGATGTTGACTGTTTCTTTTTTAACTGGCTTCAAATCAGATATATTGTACAGTATGTTTTACATTTATAAATTTTTAAGATATTAAAAAAGTATAGAATGTACTAACCACATGACCTATTATGTTCATAGTAAAGAAGATAGATCCTCCCTGTTTAACAGATTTTCTAGTACTATCTGGCATAGGAAGAAAAAGTTGCATGCAATCTTCATAAAATAGCATAGTTTATATAACATAACCTACGTAGCTTTTTAGTGCAAGCTTAATATTTATGGACTGTATAATAACAGGGTACGTTCCAAAGGATAGGCACATAGCAAATGTGGTGCCAATATTCAAACATGATTCATAAAGTGGTCAAGGAAAACTATAGGCCGGTAAGTTTAACCTCTGTTGTAGGAAAATGTTGAAGGTTTTCTAAGAGATGCTATACTAGAGTATCTCACTGGAAATAAATGTATAACTCCATTTCAGCATGGGTTTCTGAAGGATCTGTCCTGTCAAACTAATCTCATCAGCTTCTATGAGGAGGTTAGCTCTAGACTGGATCGGAGTGAGGCATTGGATGTCATATATCTGGATTTTTCTAAAGCATTTGATACTGTGCCACATAAAAATGTTGGTAATTAAAATAAGAACTTGGACTGGACGAAAATGTTTGCAAGTTGGTAGCTGGCTCAGTGATAGAAAACAAAGGATGGTGATTAATGGTAAATACTCAGACTTGATCTTTGTTACTACTGGGGTACCACAGGGGTTAGTATTGGGCCCTATTTTCTTTAATATATTAATTGACGATCTTACACATTGATATTCTACTGTGCAATCCATCTTTGCAGATGATACTAAGCTCTGTAAAGCAATCACCACAATAGAGGACAATGTTGTATTACAAAGGGATCTGGATAAGTTGGAGGCCTGGGCAGAAAAGTGGCAGATGAGGTTTAACACAGATAAATGCAAGGTTATGCACATGGGGAGGAAAAATCCATTCCATGATTACTTGTTAAACGGAAAAACAATGGGAAAAAGTGACATGGAGAAGGACATGGGAATCCTGGTGGGCATAAACTTAATTGTAGCAGCCAGTTCATAGCGTTGAAAGGCATCAGGATCTTTGGGTGTATTAAAAGGGGGCATAATCACATGATGAAACATCATTCTCCCCCCCATAAAGTCACGGCAGCCCCACATGGAAATATTGGTATATTTTTTGGGCACCATGCACGGGAAAACTTGTAGAGCTTAAAACAGGTTCAAAGGGCGGGAATGAAAATAAAAAAGGATGGGTGGACTGAATACCCAGAAAGATTAACAAGGTGGGGTTTTTTTAGTTTAGAGAAAAACAGCTTCTGGGGGACAAAATTAATATATAAAACAAATTTTTAAAAGGGGTCAAATAAACTCTCCCAAGACTATTTTTTCCAGGACTATATACAAACAAGGGCACCCCTCTATCCAAGGGGAAAATAACATTTCTACATAAACATAGAAAGGGATTCTTTACTGTAAAAGCAGTGAGATTGTGGAACTCTCTGCCTGAGGAACTTGTTGTCACGGGTGCTCCTGCGGCTCTTACTCTGAGCCGCAGGTGCACCCTGTTCCCTGCCTTATCGGCGTGTGGCGCCGCGACCTACATGTCAGGCCGTGGACACACTCGTGGTCCCGCTACCAGCACCCATAACTTAACTCTCCCCACTCCCTGCACTGTTCAAGCTGTGTATGAAGCCGGAACTAGTTACACAAATGTTAACAAGAACTTACAGGTACCATAAAGAATAATGACTTGAATAAGAGAACAAAATTTGTTGAAAATTCGGTTGAAAAAGGTCCATTAAAGGACCAAAACGTACATAATGTATGAATCTATCTAACTGAAATGATTTTTCTTAATTGGAGAGAAAATTTATAAAAAAATCTATGATCCTGTATTAATGAAGCCGGATGAATAATTTTGTTACTTAATAAAGATTTGAAGATATTTTGTGATATATTGGTGTGCAGCCTTTTGCCTTTATATTGAGAATATTTTTGGGTTGCACTCGTCTTTTTTGTGAGTGCCAAAGACAATCTTCCAAAAAGTTGATTTTAACCTAAATGCTAGCATGAATATGGCTTCCTCAGGCTGCATGGCATAACCAATATTACATAATACACAAAAGCTACAGAACACATTAAAGGAGTTTTCTCACTACAAAGATATTAGCTTTTAACATGAAGGGACAGTTAAATGAGGACATTTTCGAAATACCTTAGTCAATAGATTTTTGATGTGCTCTGAGTGCACAAAGGTTTCCATGGTAACCATCAGACCATACTCTGTTATCTGATTAGCTAAGGGAGCAGAGAGCAGGGAGTGACATCATGGACTGACTGACTGAACTGAGCTCTGGAGAAAAACTAATCAACTAATCACAGCCAGGGCCGCCGATAGGGCGGTACAACCAGTACTGCTCTACCGGGCCCGGTCGGTTTGTGAAGCCGGTGGGGGCCCGCCGCGCATGGCAGGCTCCGCCCCCTTGCTTCACAGAGGCTATCTCTTAATTGTATGCACTTCCGTGTGACGCACATACAATTAAGATGAACTGCGGAGCAGGGAGAGCTATGCACTCCCTGCCGTACATAGCTCTGCAGGCGATGCGCTGGGAAGGGGGTGAGTATGCTGCCTACAGGGGCCCTAAAAACAGGGGGGGGGACTATGCTGCTTACAGGGGCCCTAAAAACGGGAGGGGGAACTATGCTGCCTACAGGGGCCCTAAAAACAGGGGGGGGGGGAAACTATGCTGCCTACAGTGGCCCTAAAAACGGGGGGGGGGGACGATCCTGCCTACAGGGGCCTAAAAACGGGGGGGGGGGACTATCCTGCCAAAAGGGGGCCCTAGAAAGGGGGGGACTATGCTGTCTACAGTGGGGCTAAAAACTGGGGGGGGGGGAGAATTATGCTGCCTACAGGGGCCCTAAAAACAGAGGTGGAGAACTATGCTGCCAACAGGGGGCCTAAAAGGGGGGGGAATATGCTGCCTACAGGGGCCCTAAAAATGGGGGGGGGGACTATCCTACCTACAGGGGCCCTAAAAACGGGGGGAGGGGGGGAGGAGGAACTATGCTGCCTACAGGTGCCCTAAAAAGGGGTGGGGGACTATGATGCATTCAGGGGCCCTAAAAACAGGGGGGACTATGCTGCTTACAGGGGCCCTAAAAACGGGAGGGGGACTATGCTGCCTACAGGGGCCCTAAAAACGCGGGCGGGAGAACTATGCTGCCTACAGGAACCCTAAAAACGGGGGGGGGGGGACTATCCTGCCTACAAGGGCCCTAAAAACGGGGGGGGGGGAACCTATCCTGCCTACAGGGGCCCTAAAATGGGGGGGGGGACTATCCTGCCTACAGGGGCCCTAAAAACGGGGAGACTATTTGCCTACATGGGGCTCTAAAAATGGGGGGGGGGGGGAATTATCCTGCCAACAGGGGGCCCTAAAAATGGACGGGGACTATTCTGTCAACAGGGGGCCCTAAAAACGGGAGGGACTATTTGCCTACATGGGGCACTAAAAATGGGGAGGGGACAATCCTGTCGACAGGGGGCCCTAATCTACAGGGGAGGGACTATTCTGTCTACAGGGGGGCCCTAATCTACAGGGGAGGGACTATTCTGCCTACAGGGGGCCCTAATCTACAGGGGAGGGACTATTCTGCCTACAGGAGAGCCCTAATCTACAGGGGAGGGACTATTCTGCCTACAGGGGGGCCCTAATCTACAGGGGAGGGACTATTCTGCCTACAGGGGGGCCCTAATCTACAGGGTAGGGTCTATTCTGCCTAAAGGGGGGCCCTAATCTACAGGGGAGGGACTATTCTGCCTACAGGCGGGTCCTAATCTACAGGGGAGGGACTATTCTGCCTACAGGGGGGCCCTAATATATAGGGGAAGGACTATTCTGCCTACAGTGGGGCCTTAATCTACAGGGAGGAGTATTCTGCCTACAGGGGGCCGTAATCTACAGGGCGGAGGATTCTGCCTACATGGGGCCCTAATCTACAGGGAGTATTATTCTGCCTACAGGGGAGCCCTAAGCTACAGAGGGCCCTATCCTACCTACAGGGGTGGCCTAAGCTACAGGGGGCCCCCATTCTACCTACATGGGAACCCTAAACTACCGCTCGGGTGGCCAAAGCTACCTACGTCCCCCCTAGCTACCGCCTAGGAGGTGCCAAGCTACCTAGCTACCGCCCAGGGGCCCCATTGTGCCTACATACTGACTGGGGGCCCATAATTACCAGGGGATAATTATCACCATTTGGGCCATTATGGATGGGGAGTTTGTACATGGGGAGAGGGGGCACTCAGTTGGGAAAATGATAAAAAAGTGACTCAGGTGTTTGTGTTGTAAATTCTGCAGGGACGAGTGGTGGATGGAAGAAGTCACCATGGCGGTCTGGTCAGATTGGAGAAGAAACGGGAAAGTGAACGACTCCTCAGCCAAGATGTCACCTGTGAGGCTATAAATGTAAGTAAACTATTTGCAAAGCACCTGTGTACCTGGTATCTACCACTATAGAGTCACTGTATGGAGGAAATGTTGGTCTTGATGTAATGGTTTATATTCAGTAACAGTATGGCGGTATTATTCAGTATTTTCATGGTGGAGATAGTGGTGGGATGTGGCGGTATTTTAGGTGTTTGTTATTGTTGTTTTTTGGGTTTAAATATTGGTCTTGGTATATGGTTTAGTCAATAACATTATGGTCGTGTAGTCTTATATGGTAGTGAAGGTGGGGGTTTTTTTTGTTTTTAAATATTGTTGCTGGCTTTTGGTCTTGGTCAGTAAATTATTTGGTGACGACTGTGAGTATTTGCTGGATTGATATGAATGCCCCCAAAATTTCAGATAGACTGTCCTTTTAAAATCCCACAAGAACTAAATTCAAAAACAATGGCGCAATTGCATTTTTTTTTCTTGTGACCCCAGAAACAATTTTTTTATTTTTCTGGGATGGCGATGGTTGTGGGTCGGGAGATGGGTGGGGCTCTGTTGGGTTGGCTGGGGGCGGAGCAGAGGGGTTGGGTCGGCGTGGGGGGCGGAGCCGGGGATGGAGTGGGAGGGGGAGCAGATCTTAGCTTTAAAAAGGGCCCCCCCAAAAAATTTTGTGGCGGCCCTGCTCCAAGAACCACCTTGTGTTTGCATAAGATACAAATCTCCTGCACTGTCCGCTAGCTGAATATGCTAATCATTGCTAGAACCACCCACAGCCTGATGAAAACACAGTGGTGAAAAACTGTTGGACTCAGCAAAAAAAGTTGGGGTTTGAGAAAAAAATCCTTAATGCCATGTTGGACAGGGGATGCAATACAGGGAGGGAAATCCCTGTTTTTTGGGTGTTTTACATGATGCTTGGTAGTAGAATCCCGAGAGCCGTTTTGGCATAGGCTTAACAGGACTTCCTGGTGTTTAGTATTTCTATATGTACAGGGGAAAGGATTTGTGTATGATCCCACTTCGTTATCTCCAAAAAAGCTGGAATCCAAGCACAATACCATGTGAATACATAACAGACATAGTTAATGAAGCAGAAGTCAGAGTTTTTGTTGTTTGGTCACTGTAATGGGCATACTGGAGTCAGGGCACGCAAAGTTTTTGGATTGTGGGAGTGTGGAAAACAAGCAATGGGTCACTGACTTGGGAATGGAGAACACAGACCAGAACACCTTATCAGCAGGGGCGTTGCTAGGGTCCCAAAATGGGGGCCCCCGGGCCCTGTTTTAAGTTTTGCTCGAAGGTGGGGTTTCACAGGGTTTTTTTTTTAACCCCCATGCCCCGCGGATGTGTTTTTACAGAGAAAAAAAAACTGTGGCCAGCGTGTTCCTTGAAGCTCCCCACTTTTTTTTATTCCCCAAGAACGGTAATGGGCTCTTGGGGGCAGCTATGAGTTACCAAAAATGTTGGCCCCCGTACTTCGGGTTATTAAGTGCAATTACCCCCGGAAAGTACGAACCAAATTACTGTGTGATCAACACAGCATATTTTGGGGGCAAAAACTGTGTGTAATCGGCCAAAAGGTGCCCCACAAATAGGGTAAAATCTAGGGGGTGAGGGAAGGATTACTTTTTTTCCCCCTGCAAAAAGAACCCCCCATAAAAATAAGTAACCCTGCCCTCTTTCGGGGGGAAGTGAAATGGATGGGGGGTGGCGGAGCATGCTGAAATTTACACACTGGAGAGAAAGTACTTTCAACAGCGGGTGTATAGCGGTGCGCACGGTCCGTGCCCCCATGCGTGTGTAAATACCTTAGGGCAGTACCCCCGGTGTTTTGGAATACATGCGTTCAGGTGTATTTCCAGGTGGGGGGAGGTGGGGGGCGGTCCATTCACCTCCCTATCAGGCCGCGAAGAAGTGACGCCTTCTCTCCCCCGGTGTACAATATTGTGTATTGACCCCCGGGAGAGACGAGAGTAATTCATGCTCTTGTGGAACTATAAATTACAGAAAATTCGGCGCGCAGTGGGGCGATTGAAGCGCAAAACGCCACGAAATGGGGCCCCGGGTTTTTACGCAGGGGTGAACATAGCCTAGTCTTGCTGCAGCATAAAATCATACGAAAACCCTGACAAATGAGGTATAAAAAATTTATTCAAATATGATTTGTCATAGGTTGTAGTTTAATGTCTAGGGTAGTTCACATGGGTATTGCGGAAATCCATAGTTCTCATAGAGAAACAGGTTACACGCCCTTTCCCCCAGCGTACAATAGATCGAATTATGCATGGGGAATAAGTGACATGTCAATGCATGTCTATGGGCCCCCCCCCCCCCGTGCTTCGAGAAGCGTGCTGTCAGCGCGAGCTCCTGAAGCAACAGTGTTTTTGCGGCGGCACCGTACACGTCAAATACCCGGGGTGAAATGCCTAAGGGACACCAGGCGGTTTATGTTTTACTGATGTGAATGGGGGATTTTGCGGATATGGTGTGTATACACCAAAATACTGGGCTATGGGCAGGAGTCCCCGTACTCCCCGGGGTTTTCCCGGGGTTTGATTGCAAAAAACCCTGCGGTGTTGTGATGTTGTGCCTCCTACATTTTGCACAACATCCTCAGGTAAACGCGTACAGTGCATTCGCAGAGCGCTTTCTCTATTTGTTTTCCCATTGTGCGCCCCCTATTTTTTTTTACTCCTATTTTATACCCATTTACTAACATATACACTACATAACGAGACTACAACACAGGACATATATTCAAAAAAAACACATACAAGCTTTCATACACACACATATACACATATAAACATACAACAGAATCTATACAACAATCACCATGTATACACATAACTACATTTCACATTTGCAATACACACTGCTAACATAATTCAGTACAGTTCACATTCAGGAACATTAATTTTGTCTCACCCTTTTTAAAATACTTAGAATTTTTGTTTAGCATGAGGTCCTCACTCATTTTGGGCCCTTCTTGTGGTTTGGGCCCGGGGGAGATAAGAGGACAGCAGGGGGGAGCCTCCCGGCGCGTGCTGTTCCGACCCCTTCAAGTGTGAGAGCCCGGGACCCCTCCTCCCTCCTACTCCTGTATCCCGAGCAGTCGCCCCCCCCCCTCCGACCCCCAACTAGCTGCTGCTGGGTGCTTGAACTTTTGGTGTGTCCGGGGACGACACACAGTGGAACAGCTTTTCGGCTCTTCCCGGTAATGACCTGGAACCCAAAGTTTGAGCTCGGGGGCACAGGGGTCTGGTCCGGGGCTTGTGCCCCGAACAAAACTTTTCCCGCGACCCCCCCGTTTTCAGTAAAAGGCAGAGGAACCCTTCTCTTAAAGGACAAATGCTTGAGAAAAAATCCTTTAAATAGAACATTAGCGGGGGAAGCAAATCTTGAGCTTGCTCTTAAAGGGTCCAGAAGTCTGTGCATAGTGACGCCCAACCAAAGGGCACGATGGAGGTTTCACAATGAAAAAAAGGGTGGGAACTACGTAGAGAGATGTGTGGGTTTCACTTGTATATCTGTAATATGCAAAAGTCAGTCATCACACTTGTTTCTGTAAATAAACTGAACGATTTCCTGAATTGTACCTTATTTCTTTTAAACACACTTTGTACAACAGGTGCTTCCATAGGATATTTTAAAAATAGTTTTATCCATGGCCAAATTTCCAAAAGCAACATTCTCTGTGGCTGCACTCAAGAGGGATGGGAGTCTCCCTCTCCGTCCACATGGATCCTTTTATTGTTATACAGATGTTGCTCACTCTCAGCTACACCTTATCATGGTCGGTTTTCTTGCAGCACCTTCCCCCGGGCCTTCCATGTTAGTTTTCTTGGTTTTGGGGTCTTACTTTTTCTCTCCCCTTTGACATGCGGCTCTGGCTAAACCCTTTCTGCCATAATGATTTTTTGTTTTTCCCCTGGATTTTGTCCCCCCTACCCCCCTTTTTTTTCCCCAGTGTCTGCCCCGCAATTCTCTCGGGGATGCATTACCCCCAGTTTGCATGGAAAAGTTTTAGTTTACCCAAAGTTGCACTTTTCTGTTGGAGTGTGTGTGGGAAGTAAGTCTCATGAATTTTGCAGGCCAAATGTCATATTGCACTGCCGGGACACCCCTTCCAATCTTTCCTTTCCTTTCATTTCTAGTAAAATATTTGTACCATTGAACTGGGATAAATGATTTAGCAAACCCATACTTTGCTCCGTTTACAGAAAAATAAAAAAGTTATGGCTCTCAGACTACGGCGATGCAAAAACATGTTTTCCTTTTTGAATAAAGGTGTTTTTATTGTGTAAAAGCATCAAAACATAAACAATATACAAATTGGGTAAGTGTAATCGATTTGCCTGTGACTAAAGCATGTCATTTTTAACCACATGGGGCTGCTGTAAAAAAAAAAAAAAAAAAAACAAAACCCGGATTGTTATTTTGGTTAAAAAAAAAAACCCCACAAAAAAACCCTTTTAAAAAAACGAAAAGTGAAAAGAAACCCCAAATGGTACCAATAAAAAAATCAACTCATCTTTCAAAAAGGGAAAATTAATCGGTCCTGTATAAAAAAAAACAACTTATGGTATCAGATAGCAAAAAAAAAACGCAATTTTTTTTATAAACTAATTTTTTTTGAATAAAAATAATAAAAAAATAAAAAATGTAGAAAATTTTTATCATTGAGTTAAACGGACCCAATGTAAAGTTATCCTGTCATTTACACAACATGGCAAACACTGTAAAAATGAAGACCAGAAAACAATGGCAGAACTGTGTTTATTTCTCCCCGTTTTCATGGCCCAATTCTAAGAAATCTACGGAACACCTGTGGTCCAAAATGAAAAATTCCCCCCAGATGAGATGCATGAGGGGTGTTAAACCCACAATGGTGATTTGGAAGTTTCACTGTTATGGTACTTTGGGGGCTTAAAATGCGAAATAACCCACAAAATTTTCTCATTAAAAAAAGCCAAAAAATGTCCCCCCTTGTGCGCTCTGCAAACACATTTTTCCCCACAATAGGGTATTGCCAAATTTGGGAAAAAAAAATTGGTAAAATTTAGGGATGCTTTTTTTCCAGGTTTCCCTTGTAAAAATTAAACATTTTCAACTAAAATTGCAGGGTTGGTAAAAATATTTCTTTTCCACCCGAACGCTAAAAAATTTTAAAAAACACCTGGGGGTCGATATATTCCTAAACAGGATTAATCCTTAGGGGGTGTTTTTTCCATTATGGGGTCTTTTTGGGGGTGTTTATTAAGTTTTAGCACCTTAGGGGGGGGCCGCAAACGGGAAATGGTCCCTAAAAAAATTTTTAAGAAAATGAATTCCAAGCCCAGGGTGTCCCCCCTATTGTGAGGCTTGGGGTTTTGAGCCAAATACGCACTAGGGCCAATATGGGATTTTTTAAAAACGCAACTTGTGGGAAAATTAAATGTTCAATTTCCCTGGTTTTCCCTGGTCACATCTCGGGTTTTCCCCGTGAAAAAGGGAAAAAATTAAAAAATTTGAAAAAAAGTGAAATTTTAAAAAAGTCCCCCACTTTGCTTTAAAAAAAGTATGAAATATCTAATTGGGTTTAAAAAGCTTTCCCAAAAGCTGTTTTGAATACTTTTTGATGAGTCCCTTTATGGGATATTAAACAACGGGGCCCCCCAAAACCACCCCTCAAACTGAATGGTCCAAAAAAAAATCAATGTTGCAAAAAAATTTTTGAAAACAGGAAAATATCGATTACTTTCTAACCCTAAAGTCATAAAAAAAAACTTTAAAAATGATGCCCAAAATACAGTTTGAAAATGGTAGAGTTGTTATAAACTTGTTTTGTGAAATAATGTCTTTCTACGAATTTTTTTTTAAAATTTTTAAAATGGCCCTTTTTTTTTTTCCAAATTTTTCACAAAATTATTTTGCTTTTTCCAAATAAAAAAAGGTTTGATGGATCAAAATTTCCCCTTTTTTCTAACTTTTAAGCAAACAATCTCTGAATCACATGGATAGGTAAAAGTAACAAAAAGTTGTCACCACATAAAGTGACACGTCAGATTTAAAAAAAATTAGGCTCTGTTAAAGAGATCAAAACTGGCTGTGGCGGTGAGGGGTTAACAATTTAGTTCTAGACTTGTGTTTTTCATTTTCCAGGTAATGTACAGTATTTATTTATGTTGGTAAGGTATTCATTTTCTGTGTACTTCTGTTGAAATCCCCCCCGATTACAGCCTAAATTTCTCCCTACGCAATCAAATATTTCTTTTTTACCTTGTAATAACATAAATAAAAGTATAAAAAAAAAAGAGGGCTTCATGTGATTTTTCAAGAATACTGTGGAAGCTAAAATTTTTCTGTTATTTACTTTTTGTCTCAGAACTCTTCTATGTCAAAAAGATATACATGCCTTAGGCACACTTTTTAGGTTTGTTTACTCTGTTCTCACCTTCAAATACCAGTGACAATTTATGTCAACAAACAAAAGGCATAAATAGGCTGTCAACATACAGGTCCAAATAAGTTGAATATATGGGGAACAGGGGGAATCTACTCCTTGCCCCACTGTTCACTACTTTAGGAGTCGTGAAACTATGGATTTCAATGGCACAGGAAGTTGTGATGGTTGATTTAAGAGTTGTTATATATAATAAATAACATTATTAATTATGTTTACTTAATATGTGGACATTTATTGTAATTGCCATGTTTAGAGTCCCAACAACATTGTTTTCCATTAAATAAGGCAACTGGAAACTACCATAAATTTCGGACTATAAGATGCATTTTTTCCCACTCAAATTTGGGAGGAAAATGGTGATGGTCTTATAGTACGAAAGTAGAGTCAGGGCCATTTCTCTGGGTGCTTTATCACAAGGCATTATGAGAAAGGAGCTGAGAAGCTCTAGCGCCCTCTTTTGGATGTAACAAATCCTCAACTTGCTTTTGACCCACTGGATCTTTGGAAAGCAAGAAGGAATATCTAGCCAAGCCAGCATCACTCATCTGTAGACAGCCGTTTCGGGGTGTTTGCCCCTCATCAGTACAGAGCAGAGCGATGCCAGCTTGGCTGAGTGGGACGCAATGAGTAGCTCAGAAAGGGAAGATCTCTCCTTAGGGAGAGCACCTATATAGGTGTGTGGAGATTCGAGATTGCCTTTTTGCATTCCACGAAGCATCTGCATATCACCTAAGGAGAGATCTTCCCTTTCTGAGCTACTCATTGCGTCCCACTCAGCCAAGCTGGCATCGCTCTGCTCTGTACTGATGAGGGGCAAACACCCCGAAACGGCTGTCTACAGATGAGTGATGCTGGCTTGGCTAGATATTCCTTCTTGCTTTCCAAAGATCCAGTGGGTCAAAAGCAAGTTGAGGATTTGTTACATCCAAAAGAGGGCGCTAGAGCTTCTCAGCTTCTTTCCCATAATGCCTTGTGATATGCAGATGCTTCGTGAAGTGCAAAAAGGGAATCTTGAATTTCCACACACCTATATAGGTGCTCTCCCTAAGGAGAGATCTTCCCTTTCTGGGTGCTTTAGAAAGAGACTAATGGCAACAAAAAAAAAACATTAAAATCAAACTTTACTTGTTTCATAAGTGTATAAAACATTACATCGCCACATTCGCTTACCGCACATTTATTCATACCATAGGATTAGTAGAAACATTCTCATCCTATTTTATGAAAAGTCCATAGATTCGTTCAAAGACGCTGTAGAGGAGAAGTGCCGCTGCACTGGGTGCAGAGCACTTGCGACGTTTCAAAGGTCAATCCTTTTTCTTCAAGCAGAATAAAAAGGATTGACCTTTGAAACATCACAATATATGTCCATTAACAGTGTCCTACCTATTCCTAGATATCCCCTCTTGTATGGGCTGCATTAGCTCCTCAGGTCGCTATAGCTACAGACCTGTTTGATTCCTCATGACAGGCTGCCAGTGCTGGTTACTATAGCTACAGACCTGGCTTCTACTGCAGCCTAGTTGAAGCCAGTAAACACGCTGCTGAATTCAAAATGATAACTGGACTGAGGTAGGATGAATCAATGTAGTGAGACAACCCATTTAAAGATACTAGTGACTAAATAAATTAACTGTGCTGTTTTCCCATTTCAGCTCCCCACATTATCCAGAATTCCCAATGTTTACCACAAGTCCCTTAAGGGCTTGTTCACACAACGTTTTGGATCCGTTTTGGATGCATTTTACGGATCTGTTTTTAACCTGCGAAAACTGGATGCAAACTGCATCCAAAAAGCGGATCCAGAAAACGCAACAGCTGATCCTTTTTGGATGCGTATTGGATGCGTTTTGCATGCGTTTTACGGATCCGTTTTCTGGATCCGTTTTTTCAATGCTTTATTTAAATCAACCTATCAAACTGCAATTTAAATATAATATAACCTATCAATGACCAAGAAAAAAAAACTTTTTTTTACCTACATACACCTATGATTTTAGAACCCCCACCTCCTCCCTATTTTTTTTTTTTTTTTTTATATCAACCAATAGTTTTCAAACTCCATGTGCATCCGGTGGTATGCTGGGGGCTGTGGGACTGACATTATCCTCCTCTCCTTTACCCATGTAGAATGAAGGCATTTTCCATAGCACATTGCATCAGAAAAATTAGCCCTCCCATTAAAATGATACAAAATATAACCGAAACATAATATTTAAATTTTATATTTAATTTAAATCCAATGCGTTTTACGGATGCGTTTTTGGCATCGAAAGCGGATCCAAAACGCACCCAAATGTATGCTGCGCTTTTGGATCCGCTTTCGGGATACCAAAAGCGCACTCCATTATTTCCTATGGGGATTTCTGTTGCATAAAACGCAAGAAGAATTGACATGTCAATTCTTAAAATGGATCCAAAAAGCGGATCGCGAAAAGCGCATCGGCGATCACTCGTGTGAACAGCGATGCGCTTTTGCCATTGAAAGCAATGTTAATCACACTGACAATTGTTAGATCCGTTTTGCGGATCCATAAAACGGATCCGTAAAACGGAGCACAAAAACGTCGTGTGAACAAGCCCTAAGTCGGTTTATCCGACCGGTATTTGTCTGGGTTGTGTGCAGAGCATACAGCCATGGGGGGGGGATGGCTTTTCTTCATGATGAGCGGAGAAAAGCCCTCCCCTTCACATTGACATGCACATATTCCGTCCGAGAACCGGACAGAAGAATGTGCATGTAGAACGCCTTTCGGGCAGCCCGCGGGCGGAAAACCCGTGCAGTGGGGACTGCTGCACGGGTTTTCCATAGGAGCCCGTTTTGCTCCTTTTTCGGACAGTTTTTCAGGCGGTCTGCAAACCGCAAACTGCCTGAAAAACCGTCCGAAAAACCCGTGCCGTGGGGACATGCCCTTAGGCAATCAGTTCTTAGGCAGAGAGTTCTTGGATCTGTGTGTGTAGTTACAGTGAGGGGCTAGTCAGCTAATCAGTGAGCTCCAGTGGAGGAGCTGAGCCCAGAGAGAAGGGGGGGGAGCCTGTCAGCTTGGTGGAAGCTGCAGTCTGTGAGAGACAGAGTGAGCTGTGAGCAGCCATTGGGGGTGGGGGAAGCTTTCTGTGGCTGTCATTTGGAGAAACCAGTGAGTCATGTATTTGTACATAGTTTGAGTTAAGCATAAAACCAGGAGAGGCCGGGGAAAGGTCCCCATTCTTTTGAGGCAGAAAGTATCAGGGAGAAGACACTGATCGGGGAAGCAGCAGGAAGATTCAGCAGGACGCCTGAGTCATGATAGAGGGAAACTAATGAGATGGTCAGGTACAACAGTGAGGAGGACAAAAGGAGAGCACCTCGTTAGCTGTGTGAACAGTAGTCAAAGGCCGTGAGTAAAAGCCTTGTTAACCCCGGACCGTACATGTCGTTTCCAGTTCTTTCTCACCGGTGCACCACAAGTCCCACATCACACCTCTCCCTGCAATATTAAAAGCATACATGCCAACTCTCCCGCTTTTGGCTATTTGGGGTCCACCCCGCCCTCCCGGCAGAGTTGGCATACCTCCCACCGCCAGCAGGCAGCGGGGGTTCTTTAAATTACCGGGGCGCAAGAGTAGCGCTGGTGCACTACTCTGGCGCCGCTGGGCCACTGCTACAGGCGGGTGAAGCGGCCGATCACCCGCACCGCACGTCTCACTGTGCAGGGAGGAGGCAGGAGGGATCGTTCCCCTTCCCCCCCTGTATGTACCGCGCCGGTGTGTGCTGTACATCCACCTCAGCGGCGCTGGGGGAGGGACGCGCGGCTCCACTCCCGCCCCCTGCGACGCTGAGGAGACCAGGCAGGAGATGTCAGGAGCTGCAGGACCCTGGTGAGGTGAGTGACTTTTATTATTTTATTTTTATTAGCTATAGAGGGGCATCTACCTGACTACAAAGGGGGCATCTACCTAGCTACTGAAGGGGGCAACTACCGGACTACAAAGGGGGCAACTACCTGGCTACTGAATGGGGCAACTACCTGGCTACAAAGGGGGCAACTACCTGGCTACTGAAGGGGGCAACTACCTGACTACAAAGGGGGCAACTACCTGGCTACTGAAGGGGGCAACTACCTGGCTACTGAATGGGGCAACTACCTGGCTACTGAATGGGGCAACTACCTGGCTACAAAGGGGGCAACTACCTGGTTACTGAAGGGGGCAACTACCTGACTACAAAGGGGGCAACTACCTGCTACAAAGGGGGCAACTACCTGGTTACATGGGGCAACTACTGACACTGGGGGGAACTACTGGCTACTGAATGGGGCAACTACCTGACTACTGAATGGGGCAACTACCTGGCTACAAAGGGGGCAACTACCTGGCTATTGAAGGGGGCAACTACCTGACTACAAAGGGGGCAACTACCTGGCTACTAAAGGGGGCAACTACCTGGCTACTGAATGTGGCAACTACCTGGCAACAAAGGGGGCAAAAACCTGGCTACTAAAGGGGACATCTACCTTGCTAACAAAGTGGGCATCTACCTGGCTAACAAAGGGGGGCATCTACCTGGCTACAAGGGGGCATCAACTGACTAGCAAGGGGCAACTACTTGTGCTACAAGGGGGCATATTCCTGCCTGTAAGGCACTACCTGGTTATGGGGGGCTACTACCTGGCTATAAGGGCATCTACCTGGCTTTCTTCCAAAGCCATTATGCAGTTAGGCAGAGTGGGTGTGGCTTTTTGAAGGGGCGTGGCACACCAAAAAAGATGGGCGTATCCATGCAATTTTTTTGCCGCGGCGCGCCGCCCTCTTCAATCTCCTGCTATTCCATTTTCAAAAGTTGGCAACTATTTTTAAAAGACCTCTCAAGGGGGGTTGCTCTGTGCTATGGGTGGACATATCCTCATCCTATCTTTCAGTATAGCTATGACCCTGTTGAGAGATTCTGGGTGCTTGATAATTATATTAATAATGATCATCTGATTTCTTAAGCCTGGTTCTGAGTGTCCATATTCCCCTGCCGAAGAGGGTTTTTGAAACATTCCTATTTGTTTTATTGCTGTGGCTTCTTCCATTCACTGTCTGCTTGGTCTTGCTGCTTGCATTGGTAGAAGGGATAGGCGACATAAGTACATTGTGCACAACCATTTGACCAATCGGCAAGATAGCGGACAGGCTGCTTTGTAAGGTTGGTCAGTGGGCCAAACATGGCTTAGTTAGTAATACTAATACTATAAACTAGTATTTATTCAAAGTATGTCCGGTACAAATATATATGGTGTGCAAAAATCCTGCAGGATGCTTACACATTTTTTATTAACTCAATTATATCATATTACAAATCAAGAAACCTTTCACTTTTATACGATCACATTACATAAAAAAAAAAAACACACAGACATTTATACAATATAACCACGGCACAAAAATCCATGCAAATTAATCATGGTAAATGAGATCTTGTCTCATATTTAAGCCCCAATTGTGAACTGGCTCCCAAATTAAAAATCCAACAAACTTTCCTATTCAACAGCTTTTTCCTGTACCCCTCTTAACCCTCTCCCCTATAAATGGTGTCACTTTTTCTAGAACCAAAAAAGAAAAAGATTAAACATTACCTTGCTGTCCTCCAAAAATGTCTAGAGAATGACAACATGTCAGTGACTTATGAACGAGGGGCTGCTGATTAGAGATGAGCAAGCAGTAAAGAGTTCTAGTTCGATTAGATCCTCGAACTTTAGTGTGTTCGGTTCGAGGATCTATTCGAACTAGAACTCTAACCCCATTAAAGTCAATGGGAGAAGATGTCTTGGTTAATTGTTATACCTATACAAGTGAGGAGAAGCTGGAATTGCCATCCATAACAGTAAATTGGATACGTGGAACAACTTAGGGAAGAAAATTTGGCTCTGAAAGTGAAAGAAAAAATTGAGAGGCTAAAATACTTCATGCCTTTCAATGGCTAACTGAAAAGATGAGTACAGCTTGCAAACAGCGGCGAAGCTATAGGAGGTGCAGCAGTAGCAGCTGCTATTGGGCCCTCCATCCAGAGGGGGCCCAACAGCCTCTTTGACACATAGGAGATTTGGAGACGGTGTGTTATACAATTACTGAACCCACCAAAACTGCAAAAACTGAACATTTGGGCACTCAGTATTATTTAGCAAATCCAAGTACTCTGTATAATATATATCAATGTATATGAGAGTTGGGCATTATAAGAGCCTGCAAATGTCACCAAATCACAGCTTCTGGGTGTGGGAAAGATGCAGCCAGCAATACCAAACTCCCTAACTATTGATTTCTATGGAGAGGAAAATGCTATCTAACAAAGAGCAATAAGCACAGTACAGAGAGTGAGCTAAAAATGGCTTTCACAAGGCAATGCAGTGAAATATACATATAACATAGTCATGTGATTTTAACAGCCAATGAGAGCCCTACACCTCAGCGATGAGGTTTTTGACACTTCTTTTGCTCTCCACTGATTGGATGGCCGCCAAAATGCAGAAAGGTGATCGGATGGTTGCCAAAAGTATAGAAAGCTGCTGAAAACGAAACTGAAAATGGAGTATCGAACTAGAAATTTACTTGAACGAACAGTAAAATATTTGGTTCGGTTCGAGTTCTAAAAATTTGAGAAGTTCTACTAGAACTTAACTTTTCTAGAATGGTTTGATCAACACTACTGCTGATAAGTCTTTGGCTTTGTGTTCTGTTTTTGTGACCCTGTGCATCGCCTACCGTTTGACCTAACATTCCGTTACTAACTCCTCCTGTGGCACCAAACAACCAATCCCATAATTAACCCCACCCCTCAACCCCATTCCCAGGTTTAGTAAAGACAGGAGGCGAGGTTGGATAAAATTGGCCACAGCAGGCATTTTATTAACAAAACAATATTAAAACATATATAACCGTGATTACAACATATAAATATATATATAATACTCTGTATCAAAATAAAATAATGTCATGTATCCAACAGATACACCTAACCTCCAACCAACCGACCCATCCAAAACAACAACACCACATCCACCATAGCAGAGAGAAAAACCATGGGGCTGAGGTCCTAGGAGGTAATACCCGGGTCTGGCAAACTGATCTACTTCCACTAAAACTGCCCACAGCCGTCACCCCCAGCTCGACGGCACTATAGGCCACGTCTGGTGGCTTCCACCGACTGGAAAAACCAGGCTAACTGGGATACCACCCTGCTGAACCCGCCCCACCTTCGCCAGACCAGGTTAAACCATTAGTTCAACACCGGGGAGTCATCCCAGATATGACTCCCCCCACCACCATTTTTCCCATTCCAAGGACCCCCCAAACTGCCCCATACCGGCTGCCATGACAACAGGTAACGATAACCCACCATCTCAACAACATGAAAAAACCCCACCCCCCTCCCCAAC
>JAODAL010030143.1:0-50452 GCA_025379985.1 Phyllomedusa bahiana | reverse complement strand
TGTGGGGGCCCAGTCTGTAGCTATAGCGACCAGCGCCTGCAGCCAATGAGGCGAGATCGAACAGGTCTGTAACTATAGCAACCTGAGAAGCTGATGCAGCCCATACAAGAGGGGATATCTAGGAATTGGTAGAACACTGTTAATGGACATCTACTGCGAAGTGACTTGTTTTTGCAAGATCTTTAACATAAAAAGCAGCGATCCTTGTAGTGAGACAACCCCTTTAACTACTAGCAAGAAAAAAGATGCAAATTACCTGCCAAAGATTTGAGACAAATCAAGGGTGAAGTGACCATGAAACCATTATCCACTTGCTGCTGTCATATTCCAGAATTGCAACCTTCCTAGAGGTCCCAGAAGAACAAGGTGTTCAGTGCTCAGAGACTTTGACCAGGCAAAGAAAAATCCCGACCACCACTCAACAAGACATAGAAGTACAAGGTATTCAGTGCCCAGAGACATGGCCAAGTTAAGGAAGAACCTGACCACCACTGAACAACACACAGTAGTACAAAGTGTTCAGTGCCCAGAGACATGGCCAAGTTAAGGAAGAACCTGAACACACAGAAGTACAAGGTGTTCAGTGCTCAGAGACCTGGCCAAGGTAAAGAAGAACCCAACCGCTCCTGAACATGACATAGAAGTACAAGGTGTTCACTGCTCAGAGACGTGTCCACGGTAAGGAAGAACCCAACCACTCCTTAACATGACACAGATATACAAGGGGCGACATGTCCCAATACGAATGTGTCATAGTTTTGGTGTATTTTGCGCCAAAAAAACTTTTGACAACATATTCTTGATATAAATTATCTATAATGTATCAAAACTAGGCACATTATACGCCGGGCACGACATATTGCAATGCGCCTAAAAAAGTGCATTAAATATAGTAGTAATGATGAGCTGCGCAACTCAATACTCAATGCGCCTATCGAGGCGCATTACATACATTAGCACTGATATGCTATGAACCTTGATTGCGCAGTGCGCCTTTTTAGGCGCATTAAGTTTACTGTGCAAGGTAGACCAGGCGGCAGATTTTTGAAATTATTGTAGTTTGAAGTGCACTTTAGACTGATTAAATGCACCTAAAATCTGGCGCGGCGATGCCAATTTTCAGACAGGTCACCGACGGTGTACAGAGCTCAGAGACATGGCCAAGGTAAAGATGAACCTGACCACCCCTGAACAAGACATAGAAATACAAGGTGTTCAGTGCTCAGAGACGTGGCCGAGGTAAGGAAGAACCTGACCACCCCTGAACAAGACATAGAAATACAAGGTGTTCAGTGCTCAGAGACTTGGCCAAGGTAATGAAGAACCTGACCACCCCTGAACAAGACATAGAAATACAAGGTGTTCAGTGCTCAGAGACGTGGCCAAGGTAAAGATGAACCTGACCACCCCTGAACAAGACATAGAAATACAAGGTGTTCAGTGCTCAGAGACGTGGCCAAGGTAAGGAAGAACCTGACCACCCCTGAACAAGACATAGAAATACAAGGTGTTCAGTGCTCAGAGACGTGGCCAAGGTAAGGAAGAACCTGACCATCCCTGAACAAGACATAGAAATACAAGGTGTTCAGTGCTCAGAGACGTGGCCAAGGTAAGGAAGAACCTGACCACCCCTTAACAAGACATAGAAATACAAGGTGTTCAGTGCTCAGAGACGTGGCCAAGGTAAGGAAGAACCTGACCACCCCTTAACAAGACATAGAAATACAAGGTGTTCAGTGCTCAGAGACGTGGCCAAGGTAAAGATGAACCTGACCACCCCTGAACAAGACATAGAAATACAAGGTGTTCAGTGCTCAGAGACGTGGCAAGGTAAGGAAGAACTTGACACCCTACAAGACATAGAAATACAAGGTGTTCATTTGCTCAGGGGCGTGGCCAAGGTAAGGAAAAACTGACCACCCCTGAAAATGGAAGGGGAAAATTCTCCTTATGGAGAGCCCCAGTTAAGGTGTGTGTGTTTTGTTTTGCCTTTTAGCCCACTACTCAGCATTTGCATATCACAAGGCATTATGGGAAAGGAGCTGGAAGCCACTGCGCCCTCTATAGGTTGTAACAAATCCTCAATTTACTTCTGATTCACTGAATCTTTGAGAAGCAAAAAGGAATAATTGTCAAGCCAATATTGCTCATCTACATACGCGTTTCGGGGTTTTGCCCCTCATCAGTGTAGAGCAGAGCGATATTGGCTTGACTGGTGGGAGGCAATGAGTGGGTATGAGAAGGGGAACATCTCTCCATCCCTGAACAAGACATAGAAATACAAGGTGTTCAGTGCTCAGAGACGTGGCCAAGGTAAGGAAGAACCTGACCACCCCTGAACAAGACATAGAAGTACAAGGTGTACAGCTGTAAGCCGAGAACCGAGGTAGGCTTCCTGGAATACAGCAAAATCACGAATAAGGAAAACGACTCCAACACCAGTTCAACATAAAGTATTGTTTTTACTGAACTTGCCGGAAAAGTATGTTCAACAAATTCCCCAAACACACATGTACAAAGCTGTGTCTGAGGCCCCTGTGCTACACAGTGCACCGCCGGAAGTGTACTTCTACGATTAAAAGAGAACACACAAAAAAAACAAGCCAAATTTGGCCTTTTGTTGTGTGTTGTCTTTTAATCGTACAAGTAAATGTTAAATTTTAAATACACATAATTTTTTTCAGTTAGTCTTGCCTAGTGATCTCCTTTGCGTATATTGAGGGAAACCTGTTGTAACTTCTGGAATCCCATACCAAGCTGTGTGTTTTTTTTCATATTGAATGTCAAATTTGACCCGAATCTAATCATTTTGAAAAGGTTCAGCTGGAATCAAGTTCTTGCAAATATCACAAAAAAAATCATTCCCATTTCTGAGTTTGGGAACCGTTTTTTTAAAGGGGTTGTCTCACTACATTGATTCATCTTACCTCAGTCCTGTTTTCTTGGTTTCACTTTGAATTCAGGGGCGTGTTTACTGACTTCTACTAGGCTGTAGAAGAAGCCAGGTCTGTAGCTATAGCAACCAGTGCTGGCCGCCTATCAGGATAGATCAAACAGGTCTGTAGCTATAGCGACCTGAGGAGCTGATGCAGCCCATACAAGAGGGAATATCTAGGAATAGGTAGGACACTGTAAATGGACACATATTGCAACGTGACTTGTTTTTGCAAGATCTTTAACATGAAAAGCAATCCTTGTAGTGAGACAACCCCTTTAAGAATTAACTTACTGTTCCATAGTGCTCCCAGTGCAGCTTCACTACTGGTGATGGGAATGGATGTCGGATGCAATGTCCAACGCCTCTTCTGATGTTACTTCCAGTTGTTATGGTAACCAGAAGCAACATCTGGTGGGATAGGGCACCAAAAGTGATGATGCACCAGAAGTGCTGCCAGACTATCTACACTATCTATCTATCTATCTATCTATCTATCTATCTATCTATCTATCTATCTATCTATCTATCTATCTATCTATCTATCTATCATCATCCATCCATCCATCCATCCATCCATCCATCCATCCATCTATCTATCTATCTATCTATCTATCTATCTATCTATCTATCTATCTATCTATCTATCTATCTATCCTACCATTCAAAAGTTTGGGGTCACCCAGACAATTTAGTGTTTTCCCTGATACTTTTCTTTATCAAATGAGTTGCAAAATGAATAGAAATCTCGTCCAGACATTGACAAGGTTAGAAATAAGGATTTTTATTTGAAATAATTTTCTACTTCAGACTTTGCTTTCGTCGCTCCCTTTGCAGCAATTCCAGCATTGCAGACCTTTGGCTTCTAGCTGTTAATTTGCTGAGGTAATCTGGAGAAATTTCCCCCCATGCTCCCAGAAGCCCCTCCCACAAGTTGGATTGGCTTGAGGGGCACTTTTTGCGAACCATACGGTCAAGCTGCTCCCATAACAGCTCAATGGGGTTGAGATCTGGTGACGGCGCTGGCCACTCCATTACAGATAGAATACCAGCTGCCGGCTTCTTCCCTAAATAGTTCTTGCATCATTTGGAGGTGGCTTTGGGTCATTGTCCTGTTGCAGGATGAAATTGGCTTCAATCAAGCACCCCCCACAGGGAATGGCATGGCGTTGCAGAATGGAATGATAGCCTTCCTTATTCCAAATCCCTTTTACCTTGTACAAATCTCCCACTTTACCAGCACCAAAGCAAACCCAGACCATCACATGACCTCCACCAGCACCAAAGCAACCCCAGAGCATCACATGACCTCCACCAGCACCAAAGCAACCCCAGAGCATCACATGACCCCCACCAGCACCAACCCCAGACCATCACATGACCCCCACCAGCACCAAAGAACCAGACCATCACATGCCCTCCCCCAGCCCCAAAGCAACCCAGAGCATCCATGACCTCCCCAGCCCCAAAGAAACCCCCAGACCATCCAATGCCCTCCAACAGCACCAAAGCAACCCCAGAGCATACATGACCCCCACAGCACCAAGAAACCCCCAGACCCACATGACTCCACCAGCACCAAAGAAACCCCCAGACATAACATGACCTCCCCATGCTTGACAGATGGATTTCAGGCAACCCCAGACCATCACATGACCTCCACCATGCTTGACAGATGGCGTCGGGCAACCCCAGACCATCAATGACCTCCCCCAAAACACCAACCCAGACATCACATTCCCTCCACCATGCTTGACAGATGGCGTCAGGCACTCTTCCTATATTCAGCAATGACCAAACTATTTTAGCTAAATTTTTTAATAAGTTATGTAAATATACAACTGACAGACAATGTATTAAAAGTCCATGGACAAAGAAAGTGCAGTACTTATTGCAAAATAGCGTGGTCCATCTTTTCACTTGTGTTAGTAGAGGAGTAGCTGGAGGCTGAAAAATTAGAAATGAGAGTGTTTTTATAACTTGTTTGTCTGTTTCATAGAAGAGTACTTAAAGGGGTTGTTTCACTATGAAGATTATAGTTGAAAATGTGGGGACCAAAAATCTAAGGATGTACATCCTTGGTTACTATTGGCAAAGTGCTACGTTTTAGAGAAGGGCTGGTTTACATGTGTTAGCACCGGTGTTTGTTTATGGTCAGGGAAGCATTCTGTCCTGCCAGGTCTGCACATGCAAAGGAAAGGCAGTTAAGAGGAGGGGCAGGGATGTGTGTATTGGCAGGCAAGGAGGAGAAGCAGTGAGGGGGACATGCAGGGGGGTTGTGTGTATTGTACCCTCTTCATGTTTTCTCCTTGCCTGCCAAAACCCACACATCCTGCCCTCCTCTTAACTGCCTTTCCTTTGCATGTGCACGATCGGGCAGGACAGAATGCTTCCCTGACCAGTAAACAAACCCCGTTGCTAAGCACATGTAAACCAGCCCGTTCTCTAAAACCGTAGCACTTTGCCAATAGTAACCAAGGATGTACATCCTTAGATTTTTGGTCCCCACATTTTCAACTATGATCTTCATAGTGAGACAACCCCTTTAAGGAGTGTACTCACCTTACTGTGCATGCTTGAGAAAGAAGCTCAGTCTTCGAAACGTCGCACAGGTGTGCGGGCGGCTCTGAGCCTCCAGCTACTCCTCTACTAACACAATTGAAAAGATGGACCACGCTATTATGCGATAAGTACTGCCCTTTCTTTGTCTATGGACTTTTAAGACATTATCAGTTATATATTTATATAACTTTTTAAAAAATTGAGCTAAAATAGTTTGGTCGTTGCTGAGTATATGAAGGGACGTGAGGATTGGAAAGCTCACGAGAACTAAACAGGTGCTGAATTATATAAAAATAGGGGATTGTGCTAAAAATCAGGCCCTCTTCCAGCATCTTTTCAGTTGTTCTGCGTCTCATAAATGTTCTTCTGTGTGATCCAAACACTAAAAATTCGATTAGTCTTCCATAAACACTTTTTTCCAATCTTCCTCTGCCCAATGTCTGTGTTCTTTAGCCATATTAATCTTTTCCTTTTTATTATCCAGTCTCAGATATGGCTTTTTCTTTGCCGCTTGCCCCGAAGGCCAGCATGCCGCAGTTGCCTCTTCACTGTAGACGTTGACAATGGGGTTTTGGGGTACTATTTAATGAAGCTCCCGTTGGGACCTGTGAGGCATCGATTCTCAAACTAGAGACTTGTTTGTTGCTTCCATACTATTATCTATTATCTATCTATTTAATATTCAATCTACTACCTAAATTTCTTACCTACCTACCTATCTACTTACCTACCTACCTGTCTATCTATCTATCTATCTACTTACCTACCTATCTATCTATCTACTTACCTACCTACCTATCTATCTATCTATCTAATTACCTACCTACCTGTCTGTCTGTCTATCTATCTATCTATCTATCTATCTATCTATCTATCTATCTATCTATCTATCTATCTATCTATCTTTTAAACTATCTATCTTTCTTATCCTACCTACCCATCTAATTTTAAACTGTTTTTTTTATCTCTTGTTTTTATTTATCGATCTATCACTTATATCTGTTTATCCATCTTTCTATCTAATACTTATCTCGTTTCTATTTATTATCTAAATATCTATCTCATCTCTCTCTCTCTATCAATCTAATACTAATTTCATATCTAATATATCTCTCATATTTATTTATCTATTTAATACTTATCCCATACCTACCTATCTATTTATCTATGACTTATCTCGTATTTGTTTATCTTTCTATCTAAGGGCTTGTTCACACTGCGTTTTGGATCCTTTTTACTGATCCGTTTTTCGCACTTGAAAAGCGCATCCGGAAAGCGGATCCGCAAAACGCAGCAATGGATACTTTATTTGGATCCGTTTTGACTGCTTTTTCAGCTGCGTTTTTACGCATCCGTTTCCCGGAGCGTTTTAGAAGGGAAAGAAAGGGAGTTCTCTCTCCTCTCTCTTTCATTGTTTGTGTCGCCCCCGGTCCCATTCATTGTTTGTTTGTGTTGCCCCGGCTCCTATTTTTTTTGTGTCTGCCCCGGCTCCCTTTTTTCTTTGTTTGTGTCTGCCCCCGGCTCCTCCGCTGTCACCGCTCCGCTCCCTCCTCCGCTGTCACTCCCGCCGAACACCTCCTCCGCGTCCTCCCGCCCCACACCCCGACGTCGCCCGGCATACCTGCGCCGCCCCCGCGACACCTCCGACGTGCCCCGGTCCTGCGCCCCGGCACACCCCCGAGCGCCCGGCTACTGCCCCGCCCCCCGCCCCCCCCCCCCCCCCCCCCCCCCCCACCTTCCCCCCCCCTCCGCTCCCCGTCACCTGCGCTCCCGCTGCCCAGCACACCTTTTCCCGGCCCCCCCCCCCCAGTGCGCTTTTCGCATGCTTTTAGGTGCAAAGCGCAGCTGTTACGTGGGGGGGGGTTTTGGAAAGGGCCAAAAAAATTTTTATGGGCTTTTATTGCGTAAACAAAAAAAAAATTGGTTATTCTTTAAAACGGGGAAAAGCGCGCGCAGGGGCTTTAAAAATCGCTTCCCCGGGGGAAAAGGTGTGTTTTTTTTAACCCTTTAAAAATTTTTGAATGTTTTGCGGATCCGTAAAAAGGGGATCCGTAAAAGGATCAAAAAAACCCCTGTGAACAACCCCAACCTTATCTCATATCTGTCTATCTGTCTTTTTATTTATCTATCTAATAATTATCACATATCTTAATCTATTTATTAATATACTCATATTGTCTATCTATTCATACCATCTATTATATCGTCTATCTATGTATCCTTCTATCTATCACTATCTATCTATCTATCTATCTATTATCTTTATCTATCTTTTATCATTATGAGGTTCAAACTCATCAATTTTGAAAGGACAGAGTTTCTGTCTCTGAAACTTTCATTATAAAGCACACATCAATGTCACCAGTTCCCATATCCTAGTTTTATATTATGGTTAACACTTGGCACCAAATTCAAGGACACATTTATCTCCATTATATGATGAAAAACCCTGGAGACGGAGATGTTACAGACGGCGCCTCCAGTAGACCGACCATCAGAGGTTGGAGAAATAAAAGCGTCTCCTTTAAATTTTTTAAGATATTCTTACACAGAATCTCTTATGAGCCCAATAAATACAGTATAAAGCGTGTCCATTGTCATTTATATGGATGCAGCACACTTTATTCCAGTCATTATTTGGTATTAAAAATTAATTGCTAGGCCTTTTCCAGTTAATTGGGGAATAGGAGGAGTCGGGGGCTGCAAGGTGCTTTGATCAAGAACTGGATGCTCATTATTTTCATTGTGCTTGTAAAGTGGAGCAATTCTAGAATATGGCTAATTTTTCCTGTAAATAGCTCGCTGAGGAATGAGATCCGTCAACTGAAAGGACCCGGGGTATTAGACCTTAACTCAGAGCATGAAAAGATGATAGGCTTACTGTAGGGTGAAACTAAAACTTTCATACGCATGCAAAGACATACATACAGAAAAGCACACATATACTGTACATATATATCTACACACCCAATCGAAAATACAAACCCCTGCCAAAAAGTGATGGAAACTCCACACTCAGAGGAGCTTCACCCAAATGTTTTACCTTAGAGCAAATATACAAATCATGGATTGCAGAATGTTTAATAGCTGAACACTCTGCTTCATGTAACATTACTTGCACATATGGAAGAAATTATTAATGAAATTCCTTTAGATCAAAAAGAGAAAAAAAATGGAATCTTCTTGTAATTTGATCCAATACGGACTAAAAATGTAGACCTTACTGGGCCGTGGAGATGGCTAATTGAAAACATAACCCCAACCAGAGATCTGTCAATTGTATCTGTAGAAAGGGTAATAAATGTCTTCAAGATGGAAATCCAACTTGTGGTGGAGCAGAGGATGTTGGTTGTTCCCAGTCAGCTGTGTGCAAAACAGTAGAGTAGTACCATTTAGGGGCACTTCTGACATATACACATTAGGAATAGGTAGTGAGGTCTAAATTGTATATGTGGTAAATTCTATATGGATGAATTATGACCATGAGTTGTCATGGCGGCCTGGCCAATTTAAAAAGAAAAGGGGAAAGGGGAATGACAATTTTTATATGTGTGCAGAGCCCGAATCATGGTATGTACCCTATTGATCATGTTGGGGGTAAAATATAGTCCCCCAGAGCTGTGTACCTGGGATCCCACTGTATGGTATAATAAACAGTCTGCAGACTTGTGTACACTGGTGTTCCACTATATGGTCAGTATTGTGTTTAAATAAAGCTGCAGAGCCTTTTACATGGTATTACCCCTATATAGTCCTGTATGGGTAGTACCCTTGCAGACGTTACATGGTATTCCCTTCCTTTTGCCCCCAGACCTATGGTTGCATTATATATGGGCCCTTTCCTTACTATATACCTGGTCATAATCTGCTTCTTTGGTACTTTCCATACCAACTCTATATTATGCTTTTCTCGGTACCAAGCATTGATAATCCCTTAATGGAGATCTAAAGTTCCTAATTCTGACCGAAACTCAAGGACAAAAGCAGTCAACAATTACTCCCTATATACTATCTTTAGTTGTGCTAGTATGAACATGGCAACATACTGTCAACAAGTTCCTGACATAACAAACCTGTATCATGAGTATAATTATACACATAAAAACAATTATTCCTCACACTAAATACGTTTTCGCGAAAGCATTTACACTGAGTGCTGTGGATTGTAAAACACACAGTGTTGGCCAAAAGTATTTGGGCACCGGCTGCAATTTCGACGTCAGATAATACTCATCCTTCCTGAAATATGATTGCAGATCATCACATTTCTCTTGGTATTAATATATTCATTATTTGCTTGCAAACGTGAAAAACACAAAAGATAAGTTCAAACCTTCAAATCAAATCATTGAATCTATATCACACAAACTCGCAAAATGGGCCGGACAACATCAGTATTGGCCCCCTCAGCCTAATACCTTGGTAGAAGACACAACCTTTAGCACAAAATAACTGCGAACAACCGCTTTCCGGTAACCATCAATGAGTTTCTACAACACACACTGCGAGTGAATTGTTAGTCCATTCTTCTTTGTAAACAGTCCACTGCCAGGTCCCTGAGATTGTGAAGGCGGCCTTCTCCAAACTGCCATTGTGAGATCTCTCCTACAGGTGTCTAGGGAGGACACAAGGTCTGGACCTCCATTGCCTGCACTTATAGAAGTCTCCCAAGTGCTTTCTCCCAACCATTTTCTAGGATGCTTTTTGCAAGTTGTGTTTCTTGGTGATCATGACCTGCTGGAAGACCCATGACCTCTGAGGGAGGACAGCTTTTCTCACACATGCCACTACATTATGCTGCTCAAAATTTGGTGGTCAGTCCTTCGAGACTTCATAAGGTCAATGCACACGGTCAAGCAGTCCAGTGCCAGAGTGCAAAAGCAACCCCAATACCCCATCACAGGGAAACCCCCGCCATAGTTTGAACTGTAAGGGACCCGTGGTCATTTCTTTGAATTGGCCTTTTTTTTTTCCTAGTAAACTCTATGGTTCGAGTGCCTTTTCCCAAAAAGCTCTACTTTTTAGTCTCATTCTGTACCAGAGAACATCTTCCAAAACGTCCTAGGTCCTTTCTCATGCTAAAAGTTTGTGTCAAACTCCAGCCTTGGCTTTTTATGGTCTCGGGGTAAGAAGTGGGTCATCTCCTGCGTATACCTACCCATACAGTCCCTTACTATCATGATCAACGCACGCAACGCGAATAGTACGTGTTGACACTGATTGTACCCTCGGACTGAGCAGGGCAGCTTGAACTTGTTTGGGATGTTAGTCTCGAGGTCTTCTTTCTATCCACATCCCCACAATCCTTGCGTTAGACAATCTCTCGTCAATTTTTTCTTTCCGTCCACATCTAAGGGAGGTCTTAACCACAGTGCCATAGGGGAGGTCTAAAGGCGCACCCACTAGGGCATGGCGCTTTACATCAGGAGGTTAGACCGCAGTGCCATAGGATGTTTAGCCACAGTGGCCCATGGGCCTCCGTCCAACATCTAGGCGAGTCGTTAGCCACAGTATGACATGGTCTCATGTACAAACTCTCTTGATGAGCACAGCGCAGCGGATAGACACAGGAACATCACATGTCCTTATGGAGATGGCGAACTTGTAGCCTTGAGATAACTCAGGCTTCCTCTACAATTTGGATCTCACAGTCTCTCAGACAGTCTTTGGTCTTCTTTTCTTTCCTCCATGCTCATGGTGGTCCACCAGGACACAGGACAGAGGTTGAGTCAACTTATAATCATGTCACCTGGCTGCAAGTGTGATTCAGTTATTGCCCAACAGCCGTTAGGAGTTCCACAGTAAGTTACAGTGCTGCCTCCAAACTTTGATAACAAATCTAGAGAAGGCATCACATTACTTTTTCAACAGTGCATGATTCTGAGTATGTTGCCTTGCGTTTTTATGGTTGTCTGGAGCGATTCTTGTTACTAATTATTAGTGTCTTTGGTATGGTAATGCCCTGGCGCTCTTGGTTAGGCTATGACTTACTCCACCCCTTGTTCTTCCTTTTTATTTGTTTGCGTGTGGCGAATTATAGTCCAATTTGTCTTCTATGAACAATTCTCTGTTGTTGTGGTTATTTCCATTGAACTACAAATTATGAGATAATAATACACAAAGAGATTTTGTGATTGCAATCATTTTCTCTAGGAAGAACTGAGTATCTACGACTCGACAAAATGCAGGGGGTGCCAATACTCTTTTGGCACCACTGATATATGTTTGGTGTTTTGCAAAGCGTACCTTTCTCCACATAGCGACCACTCCCTTCCTCACTGGGTGCTGAGATGGCAATCGTCAGTTTAATATACTCTAACATATATTGTCACATGTATGGCGAGCTAATATATCGTCTGCATAGTACCGTGAGTACACTGGTACCCTCAGCACTCTATATGATCACTTATTTAAGGTAAGGAGAGTTACTTTAGTATTCAAGTGAGCTGTTTTATCGTTTAGTAAGACCAGTATCAAGCGTTATATATTCAAGCTCAGTTTAGATGTGTGATATGCTCTGGTTATGATGCTGTGTGTTATTTTTTGGCGTCTCATTGTAAATTGTTTACCTTGGAACATCGGTCCCCTTGTTTTTTTTTGATTTGGTGAGTAACAAGTCTGGTGCAGTTGTCACTCCCTATAATAGTGTGAAATATTGGCAGTAGTATTTTGTACTTTCTTTATAATGAGTATTGATAATATTAGCGTCTTAGCAACATCTGATATTGTCAGTAACAGCTTTCGAGGCGTGTATTCAGTCATATCACTATATAAGCACGTGACATGCGGCTGATGTATGCGCCTCTATTCCCTGGCTTCGTATGTACTTACCCGCGGGATGAAGATATGAATGTCAATTTAAACTGTATGGTAGTGGACCTCAAAAAAAAAAAACTTACAACGTCCCATATTGCCCCACAAATAATATACACGGCTAGTCCCGGGTTAGCGAATGAAGATAGGGCTTGTAGGGATGTTATTATGCTTAAGTTGAATATTGTATTGCAAGTCGGAACTGGTCTAGATTTATTAAAGTAACGGCAGCAAAGAAATTTTTTTTTCGTTTTGCTCGTCTTCAGAGGAAGGGTTTTTACATTCCTTGCGCTGTCAGTGCCCCTGTTAGATGAAGATATCACTCTCATTTTCACACTCATGTGCAAGCTGTTGGTGCTATGCCTGGCTACTTATAGAGATTTTTTTCTTCTCCACAGCTATTACCTCCTGCTCTGGAACCATGGAACTACAAGTGCCAGCGATGCCCATAAGTCTCCATTAGTGTAACTAGGGAACAAGATATAAGTCTAACGGTGGGTTAGTCGAGGACTCGCGTGTATAGCCTATTATTTTTGGGGAGAGAGGAAGGGCAGACCACTTGGCTGTAGTGTAGCCCTTAAACTTCACAGATGCTGGCGCGTGATAGGCAGGACCTAAAGAAGACTTTAAAAGTGATCGGGACTAGAAAAAATAAGACTAGACATACTGTCCTACATACCAAATGAGTGAAAGAACTAGTTGTGCACAATGGGGGTGACTTATGCAATAGTGTTTGACTGTGAAGTACATTTTCTAAGTTGACCAGACAGTCCTTACGAAATGCACCCACATTTATCATAGTGTTCATAAACTGGCACAGTTAAAACGTGTCTTGGTCTTAACTTCATGCCACTATTAAGATAGCTTACTTATATGCCATTAATTACGGAACAAATGTTTGCGCTCATGTGTTTAGCGCTATTAAGACAGATCCCCAGCCACCGCACCCCCTAAGCGTGTGAGCGCACACCTCTTTACCATCTAACTATGCCTCCCATTCCACTCTTTGACATAGATTCGGGGAGCCACAGAACTGTGTGTGTCAAAGCAATGTACTGTATGCTACATACATTTCTAGGTGCAACTTCTGTGTACCATGCACTTACTGACTGAAAACTGCCTGTTAATGAAAATTATGTCCCTCTATGTCCTGCGTGACAGAAATGTACGAATCAGTCTAATCAATATGGATTATATATACTAGGGACTAAGGACAACTGTCTAAAACTATGCTACACCCACTCAAACAATATAAAACAAGGTACAGGGGGCTAAAGAGAAGCAATCATTGGAGAGTGGAGCATTGGATGAAAGTGATACCATTGATCAACCACCTATCTACATTGAGGAGATTATGCTGGAACTTGTGTCTGGTGCCACCTAACAAGAACACATGCGGGTCAGACTCTATCAATGAGAGTTTTCTAAACTTACATAAAGACAGTTTTAATTTAGACTACGACAGTCTTACAAGCACCACATGAAAATTCGATAGATGTTTACGTAGGGAAATCTGACGTAGGCAAGAACACAGTACTCTCTAACTGTGTACACACTGATTGTACCATCAGTAAGTCTGGGCATACTCTTTGTCTGCCACTAACTGAGACACAATGTTGCCCCCCCGCAATTAAACCATGCCCACTTCCCGTGCGATAAAACTGCTCCATTTTTAGCCAAGCTGCCATGTCCCATTTGGTCGGACGAGGCACAGACAGACTGTCTGGAAACTGCTTCCACTAAAACACTGAGGGTGACATGTATGAATGTAGCGGCATAGAGTGTCAGTTCTCAAGTAGCTTTCTAAAAGGCATTATAGGACTGCACCAGAATGTGTAATGAACCTGTTCTACTGTGGGTCATAAGGTTTGGGCGGCATCACTACTACAGTCTGCCACTACAACAATACCAGGCTAGGGTAGAAGCGCACTTGTAGCTTGTTCTAGGCTTGTTCCATCAGGAGAATGCTATCACACAGCAGACCATCAGAATCGCCTAGCAACACCAACACATGTAAGCCCAGTAGCAACCACATCAGAGCCTCACAGACAAGCCAATCATAGCCCATAGCAACAAATCAGGCGCCCATATCGACCACGTCCAGATCGCTCACAGCAAAACCAATCAGAGCATAGCAGAAAACCAATCAGAGCCCATACAACGCATCAGAGCTCATAGTCTGAACCAAGTCAGCGCCAATAGCAACCAATCAGAGCTCAATAGCAAGCCAATCAGAGCCCATAACATCAATCAGAGAGCCCGACTATCAACCAAAGACACATAGCAAACCAAGTACAGAGCTCATAACATGACCAATCAGAGCCCATATCAACCAATCAGGCAGAGCTCATAGTAGAAACAAATCAGAGCCCAATACAGCACAACTCAATCAGAGAGGAGCCCAAAGCAAACCCAGCGTCATAGCCGATAGAGCAGACGCAATCATGAGCCCATAGCAACATGCAGAGGCTCACAAGCCAAACCAATCCGAAGCCCATAACTACGAACCCATCAGACCCATAGCAAACCAATCAGAGTCTCATAGCAAACCGGCATCAGAATCCCAGTAAGCAAACCACTTCAGGAGCCCATACAACCAACTTCGAGAGCCCATAGCAACCAGTAGCAGAGCGCCATAGCAAATCCCATCAGAACCCATACAACCAATCGAGAGCCCATAGCAAACCCATCAGAACCCATAGGCAACAATCAAGCATCATAGCAAACAATCATCGAGCCATAGCAAAGCTACAACCAACCAGAGCACGCAGTACAGAACCAATCAGAAGCCATAACAAACCAATCAGACGCCCATAGCAGACGAAAGACCAGCAGCCCCATAAGCTAGACAGTACGGCAGCCCATAGCACCAATCAGAAACTCGCCCTTTCGGATGCTTCTTTCTTTTCTCTTTACACAAGCATAGCACTGCTCGGAAAATAAAACGAATGAGCTCATCATCATTGGCTTTGCTATAAGCTCAGACACACACACGACTATGGGCTTTGATTCGTTGCTAAGTGAGCTCTGATAAGGGATTGCTATGGAGCTCAGATTGATTGCTACGGAAATCTGATTTGAGTTGCTATGGCTCTGATCTGAGGTTTGCTATGAGCTCAGATTATGCGTATGAAGCTCAGATTGATTGCTACTTGTGTACGGAAACTCGATTGATTGCTAGTCGGGCTCTGAATGGTCTTCTATGAACTCAGAGAGTGATTGCTATAGAGTGACTGTCGTTCGAGTTTTGCTATGGGCTTTGCTGAGTGTGTTGCTATGGGCAACAAGACAGTCTTAGCGGTCTGTTTCACAACGGGAGTTATCACTCCGTGCGCCAACGCTATTAGGGGTGCCGTTCCCTTTTTTTAGGAGGGTCCGCACACTTGTCGCGGCTCGCCAACGAGCGGATTCTAACAATTCAGCAGCGTGAATTCTCACTGCCACGCCAGATTGCTTGTTCCACCATGTAGATATCGCCGCTGAGCGTGTTTCAAAGCGCAGCTCGGGTCCGTCTCTGAAAACAAGATATTGACATTCAATTCTTTTCCAGACGGACGTACGCCGAGCAGATACGGTATCGTGAAGAGGCACGCACCGCGATTCCCTCAGTGTGACACGCTGCTTGCCGTGTTCAGCACAGCAAGCAGTAGAACGAATCTTCATTGCTAATGTGTTAGATCCGTCTCTGAGGGACCGACAGTGCGGACCCAAGACGAATCCTTAAAGCGCCTGTGTAACACCGGAGCTGAAAGACTCCGTTGAACAAGCCCTAGACTGCCTAGACAGTTTCATACATAAGGCATACAGGAGACCAATGTATGCGAATTGGGGTTTCACCTTCGGGCGTAAGATGAAGATGAGCATCAAAGTCTTGTCTGAAATGCACATCCTAATGACACTGACTGTAGCGCGCAATTCGTCTCGTAAGAGTATTCACACACGAAATTCACTAATTAGCACCCATATGATGGTGTGTTCTGAGGGCGCTACCTGGGCGTACTCGCACACAGCCTCGTAATATCATAGACACAACATATGAATGCAGAACTGGATAACTAGTGCAATTACTGCGCTTGGACATGCAGACTCTATCTCCAATCGTGCCCTTCTGGCCTAGCGCTGAGTAGCTCGAAGTGAGATAAATTTGATGTATGAACAACATCTGTACAATAATAAAACAGCTAATTTCTGACATAAAGATCGAAACTAATATAAAATAAATATGTTAAATAAGTCAAAATGTATCATAGAAAATTATATTACACACAAGATCTAGTAATATCGCGCCCAGTAAAATATAAAAATATCCTATAAAAGTGTAATTTAAATGATTAGAGACTAAAACCTATAATTGTACATTAAACATACCCACTGATTGTCTCTTGTTAGATCTCATACATTTTAAACTTGTTACTGAACTACATTTAAATTTGTAAATGTATTTATTGCTGCTGCATCACCTTTATATACACTACAGCAAGCGCCGACATCAGGACACATGTAGTGTGCTGGCGCACCCATGTGGTCCTCCAAGCATGATCAGTTCCCAGAGTTTCTATCGATTCACTGATCACTGTCTTCAATTGCTACTGACTCTCCCTTACTCTCCAGCCATATCTGTAGCCTTTATACTTGTTGTGCAATACTAATGTGCCTAAGTTCATTATGCGCTCAACACACAGGCGGAGGGGCGGGAATCTCTTAGACTCCATTTATTAATCCCACAAGAAAACACTTTCACACATCAGGTGCATTTATACGAACTGACAACTGAGACTACGACCTAATTCAAGCTGCGTCTATAGCGCCGTTCCTTCATACATTCTGCCTTAAGCGTCTGTTTACATGTACGGACTGATATATCTATAAGATACAATGTATTGCATTCCCCATAACACACTAAGCATAGAATGCCTTCTTTGAGCTTTAATTATAAACAAGGAGTCACAGCGACATTACATCAAGAGCTAGATTCTGTCTCTTTATGTATGGAATGCAGACTACATCATTTTCGGATCATATTATATACGAATTAATACTTCTTTAACCCATGGCTTCGGGATCCACCATCTCACTGTTACGTCACCATCAATGTTACAAAAAAACCTCATTATCCTACGTTTTGATTCACGAGATTCATCACTTTCATACACAATTCACACTAGTCTGTGGAGTGTACTACCCTCGGCCCTTAATGTTCAGCTGCAGTTACTTTAGTTTTGGTGCCGTAAACTTTCATCATCTACTGAAACCTCCCTTCCCTCCCAACCCGAGGACCCAGGGCCCACGGGCCCCCTCCGCCACGTCCTTACCGCCCCTCGCACAGAGCCCCTACCCAGAAGAGCAACGTGACACATTCCCAGCTCGCCCATCCCGCCCCCTGCACCCAGCGGCACACAGCAAGCTTAGCCAGAAACCATCCCTCGACCACTTCGCCCCGGCCCGATCCGCGCCGTAAAGGCGTAACAATGTTACTTATGATTGCCTCGTGGACTGAATCATTAGAGTATATTTACACGCTGGGTATGTCGCTTTTTTTTCATGGTTCTTGGCTTTATACCGTTCTACTCAATCGTCTATCACAATCCCACACGTTCTGGAACAGCAACCCCCCTAGACGGATAAGTATATAAACACACGTTTGAGGCCACTCAACAATTGAGAAAACCTGTCTCGGGTCTAACACAATTCACTTTGTCTGTCCATAACTAGCAAGGTTACCAAATCAGTCAGCTCATAGCATACCAATCATTAGCCCATAAAACACCAACTCAGAGCTACTACAGCAAGCCAATCCACTAGCTCATGGAGCATACCTAATCAGCAAGCCACATAGCAACCAATCAAATAGCTCACCAGCAAGCCAATTCAGACGCTCATCTAGCAACCAATCAGAGCTCATACTCAGCAACACCAATCAGCTAGCTCAGTAGTCAACCCAATCTGAGCCCATACAACAAATTACAGCAACCAATCAAAGCCAGCCCATAGAACACCAAATTATGATTCATAGCAAGCCAATCAGAGCTCAGTAGCAAATCCATCAAAGCGAGCCCAATAGCAATCATTCCGAGTGCCACACTAGAGCACCAACCCAGTTCAGGAGCCTGCATAGCAACATCAGAGAGCCCATAGCAATCACACAGAGTCCATACGCAACCAATCAGGACGACCCAAAGCAATCTATCTCATACAGTCCTTAGACAACCATCAGAGCCCCATAAAAAACAATTCAGCGAGCTCATAGCACCATGCAGAGCTCCAAGCAAACGACAAACATACAGAAGTCCATTAAGGCAACCAATCTAGGAGCTTCATATCAGCAACCAATCACGTCGGAGCTCAAAGCAAACCAATCTCCAGATCTCATCGCCTCAACCCAGGATCGATGTAGCCACATCAGCAACAATCAGAGCCCTATGGAGCAAATCCAATTCCAGGAGCCGACCCCTTCTCTATTCCATATTAACGTAGCTCTGTACAAAATGAACAAGGGCGCTTGGGAGCGGGAGGGCCACTCTGATTGGTTGCATGGGCTCTGTATTGGTTGCTATGGGCAACAAATCTGTGAATTTTAGACCTAGAACTGTCTTCGGACTACATGTGTGCCCTTTAATTTGAAATCACAGCTGTTTCTGCGAATACATACTCTACCTTTGTGTCTTGCAGTCAGTATCTACATTATTGTAATGACAGTTTACTTTGCTAATACCCTTCCCACATCCACTTCAGTCTTTACCAGCGTCGCTGTACATTTAAAACTAAATGACACTCACAGATACCAGGGGCAGTCCCCGCGCTTACGCCGTTCCGACTTACACTGTCCGCTAGTATTACAACGGTAAGGCTTATGGGGAATGCTGGGCCACTTGTCATTTCACTGTGTCCACATACTTGGACAACAATAGCTGTGGAACTACAAGTCCAGCAATTCCGCAGCAGCACATAGGTGAAATCTATCATTTAATTTCGAGGCGCTACAGTCAGCAAAACAAGTTAAAAACCCTTCCTTTAGTCCTGCACTATCCAATAACTAAAGAAAAAGGCACTTGTGCTGGTGTTACAGTTAAGTATATAAAATAGTACCTGTTCTCGACTTACATCACAAAGTCCAACTTAGGGAAGTGTTTCACTACTCTGTTTCTTAGATGGTGTGTCTTTGTTATCTGTGTATTCATTACTTCCTAAAGTCCGTGTGTTCCACCTTACGGCTTCATTTCCGCGACGGATTTGTCGCGAACCCGTATTGAGCGCCCTTTAACACTAAATCCCGCCGATGAATAAGGGGCTGGGACGGGTGGGCGGGGCGTAGCGTCGCGGGTCGGCCCCCGCTCCCCATGGCCAGGAGCCCCCTAAGCAATGGCATTGTTTTACGGCACGGTTCCGCAGGAACACCGGCGTAATCGAAAATAATTGGAGCAATGTGACACTTTCCAGCACCGAGCTCCCCATGTTCCGGCGCGGCAATTGCCAATCATGGTTGCAGGAGCGAACGCTGATTCAGCCTCGCTTCTCTATGAAGCAGTGCGATTAGCCGTAATGAACTCCGACGATTGGCTCCGGTACTGCAGCGAAATCCTTCGCTGGAAACAAGCGGCGCTCTCCATTCCGTTGCCAAACTAACGCACTTGTGCAATGGGACCCATTACCTTGCACGTGCCCAGCACCGGTATATCTAAAGAGCATTATCCCCCTTTCTCCCCCGCTAATCGGATGTCGCCGAGCGGGGAATGAGAGCGAGAACGGATTTCCGACTGTTCACGAAAAGAGCAGTGGATTACCCGTACATTGAGCTAGTCCACCGGATTGCGCCGTACTGAAGGCGCAAAATTCTCGCGCGCACAGTACGGCGCTCAATACGCATGCAGAAATAAGTCCGTGTGAACAGAGAGCCGTAAACGGACCCAAGCTGCAATCTTAACAGTATGTTGCAGTGTGATTTTCATTGCGTTTCAATGTAAAACACAGCATCGGCTGTTTCAAGACGAAGATGATGGCCAGACTACGTTTTTACTTACGGTCTTTCTGATGCGTCTTAATGATCCCCGTCTTCGGAATGATGATAGATACATGCGTCAATTCGTTATCGAAAAGACGCAGGCAGAAGATCCCGTAAAATAAACTATAGGGCGTGCGATCCTGCTTGCATCCAACATCAACGTCCTATACGCACTACATGCACACAGTTGGTTGATTTGGTGTTGATGTGTCTTTATGTCAGCGCTTCTTTCAATCCCGACTCAAAATGTATTCCAAACGCTGATGTGAACATCTCCCTGAGGAACAAATCTGACACTCCCTCATCCCATTCGTAACCTGGGACTGCTGTATCAGATACATACACACAACGAATCACACACTAAGGAAGGTATTTCACACGGCTTAAAATTGCCATGTATGGTCGTTCTACAGCGCATTTCACCTCTTGTATTGTGCTACTCAGGCTATGTGCCTTTCACTTCGGTGGGAATAATTCTCGGCGGCGCATTCAACGCTCGTATCTATATGCGCTCTAGCGACAGATCATGAGCGACTATGCGCCCGAAGTGCTCTGCTATATTAGTCTCCTATTTTGCTCTCCACATATTAGTCTGACACTATTATAGGCAAAATTATTTTGCGCTCTTAGAACAATATGTTGACTTATAATGTAACGATACGTATACTTGTCTATTTTCTATTGTATGAGAATTAGTAACTGTATTAAGTAGACTAGTCTTTCTATATCTTTTGTAGACAGTCACAGCGTCTGCAGCTAACATATGAACTAGGGCTCCCTTCCTAGGAGTTCCCCAGCATCGACACGTGACAAGTAAGGTAGGAAAACATGTCGGGACCCTCCTTTGTAGTATATGCCTTGGATCCCATCAGACAATGTTGTTATATTCACCGGGATATATATAGGATGCGCTGTTTGGTATAGTGTAGCTTTATACATATTACGGTACTAATACGGGGCTGTGTATATTCAGGTGCCAGGTTCTGATATATGGCTGCTCATGTTTTCAGGGCGAGTGCCCTATTGTTGATAGCACGGGACTAAAAAGTAGCGGTGTATAGGGGCTATAACAGGGAGCATGTGACCGGATATGCAATTGTTTAATATTACCCTACTATTTGTATCTCTGCATCTTATCTTATGCTTGGTCACTCATTATTTTTAATATATAAGATAATGCGTAGTTTATAAGCAACATCTCCAAGATCCTGTTTGGTTAATTAGATTTTGGAACTAAGATGTCTAGGGAGCTTTCATATAAGACTGACATGAGGTGCCAGCATCATTGTCCATTGGATGTGTTTTATGCAGCGCTTTTCAATCCGAAAAATGTATTCAAAACGCCGTGTGAACATCCCCTTAGGAACAAATCTACAGTCCCTATCCCGTTCGTAACCTGGGGACTGCCTGTACATACATACACACATTATCACACACTAAGGATATGTTCACACGGCTTAAATTGCCATGTATGTCGTCACGCATTTCACCGCATTTTGTGCTTCAGGCTATGTTCACACGGGGGAATTTCGGCGCGCATTTCACGTCGTATTTGCGGCAAAATACGGTAATGAGAACTCTATGAGAACTATGGATTACGCCTTCTCTCCCCGCTCCTACAATACGATCATATTGTACGCGTGGGGAGATAAGTAACATGTCAATTACATACGGCGAATACGCATCGCGAGTAATGACAGTCTATGGGGCCAGCGGGCTGCCGCCCCCCGCCCTCCCGCGTCGGTCATCCCAACTCCCAAACACCCGGCGTAATTGCTGCCGTACTGTACGCTCCGCATTTATGCCGTGTGAACATAGCCTTATACGTGGCGAAATGCGCTTTGCAATTACGGTAATTCATAGTTCTCATAGAGAGCTCTGGATTACGTGTCATCTCTCCGTGCGTACAACACGATCATATTGTACACGTGGGGGGAGAATTGACATATCAATTGTTAGCGACGATTACGCCCCGCTGACAATGCATGTCTATGGAATGCATTGCACGTGCTTTGGAATTACGCACTGATAAGCACGTGGTTCCAAAACACCGGCCTATTGCGGCGCGTACTATAAGCACCCCCAATACGCCGTGTGAACATAGCCTAACACACACATTTATATCATCGGACAATAATAGACACCGATACACAGTCACATAGTGAGACTATACATACTGATACACACAGATAATCAGGCACTATCATATGTATACACACATTATCACACATACACGCACAAATACACTTAATCAGACTCTACACCTTCAACTAATTAGACACTAATACACACACATAATCACACATACAGATACACACTAATACACACACATAATCACACATACAGATACACACTAATACACACACATAATCACACATACAGATACACACTAATACACACACATAATCACACATACAGATACACACTAATACACACACATAATCACACATAATCACACATACAGATAAAACACAATAAAACACATATAAACACACATAATCACACATACAGATACACACTAATACACACATATAATCACACATAATCACACATACAGATACACACTAATACACACATATAATCACACATAATCACACATACAGATACACACTAATACACACATATAATCACACATAATCACACATACAGATACACACTAATACACACATATAATCACATAATCACACATACAGATACAACTAATCACACATATAATCACACATAATCACACATACAGATACACACTAATACACACATATAATCACACATAATCACACATACAGATACACACTCATATAATCAGACGACATATACTAATACAGATAATCAGATACTGACATACACAAATACACACATGATCACAGAATAAAACAATAACACATACATATAATCAGACACTATTGCACACATACAGCTCCACACAATACATGTGCAGATATATATAGAATTCAAAAATTGTAATTAATCAGTCAAGGTCAGCCTGTGTGGCAACCTGCAGGGCCGTGTCTCTGCGTCACCCGCCTAGGGCGAGCTGGCGGAATACTAATTAGTGTGGCCAGGCGGGCAGCGAGCAGAGGGTACAGAGGGTGTTAACCCTTCTCCCTGCAGAATGTGACAGTAGGAATAGGAGGGATGTTACCGGCCCCGATATTACTCATTGTTACTCGAGGGATTAAGCGTGTAGATAGCACAGACCGCACTGGGGTAAAGCACAAGGTGTGAGGGCAGGTTTTTTGTTTCATACCTTATGTATTAGTCACATACAATACTTTTTTTTCTTATATTTTGGGAGACGTGTATGATCAGGTTTTTCACCCTTTTCTGGCGTAGAATGCGTCAAACATGAGCGTCTATGATGTCTAATGCACCTAATGAATGTGTTAGGCGCATTGTTCGTAAGACTCGACACTTCCTAATGCGCCTAACATGAAGGTGTGTTCTGGGGGATTCGCACCACACTCGTAATATTAGACACATATATGAATGTGATTCGGCAAAACTAGCCGCATTACTGCTCGGACAGGCAGAACTATCTCAATGTGGTCTGAGCCTGAGGAGTCGAGTTTGGTGTAAAGGGCAAAAATGTCCAATATTTCTCAACTTCCACCAGTACAATAATAAAAAGTGATTTATGATAATTAACAAATTATATAAGATTAAATTATTCAAATATTATCATAGAATATTAATATAAAAATCTATAATATCCCAAAAATATAGAAATATCTCCTATAAAATGTATTTAAAATTATTAGAATCTAAACCTAATTTTACATTAAATAACCCCCTGATGATGATGTTCAGATTTTTTTTAATTTTTAATTTTTACTACATTAAATTTGGAATGTATTTTTGCTGCTCTCACCCTTTATTCTACATACAGAGAGAGCCAGCACAGCACAGCACAGGTATTGCTGGGACCTGTGGTCCTCCAAGCAGGATTAGTTCCATAGTTTCTAATCACTGACTTGCTATTCTAATGACTTCTCCTGTTTCCAGCCTATCTATAGCCTTTATACATGTTTGGTGCATTACTAATGCGCCTAAGTTCCATAATGCTCCAAACACACAGGCGAGGAATGAACTTTACACACCATTTATGAACACACAAAAACCACTTTCATACATTTAGGCGCATCATACACTTCGCACAATGCACTTCGCCGCGCCTATTTGCATACGTGTCTCCCTTGAGTCTAGATTTCTCCAATTGTCCTATCTCCATCCTGTAGGACATATTGTAACCCAATAATTGTAATAGGGGGCAGTATTCTCTCAGTTTTCCTGCTAGAATATTTTGCTGCTGCAGTAAATCCGGGCAGTGGATGGGGATTCATGATCTCCCCTTCACACACTGTGGTAGTTAAATGCTCGGTTTTGGACCCCGCTGACACTGACTTCATTGCCAGAGGGAAAACTACTCTTGGAGTTTTTGATAGAACTTTGTTTCTTTAAGACAAAATCTCAGTGATCTTTAGAAGAATTGCCAGAGGTGTATGCAGCACCTCCTAGTGTGAACACTGACCTACCAGCCCAGCAGCCTGCTTCCACTATGGTGCGCTTTACCCAAGTAGCCTGGGAAACCTGTTCAAGTCTTCCTAAAATGTAAAACTGAAAGACATAGGCTGCAATGAAATGGGCCAATGCTGTGGTTGTTCTGCTACTCAAGGAAGGATAATGGTAACATCTCAAAAATTTAGGGCAGTATAGAAAACATATCATAGGCTCCCAATGTCAGGGGATGAATAAGATAGTGTATACACAGCACCATCTAGTGCCCGCAGCAGAGGTGCGGAGAGTGCAAAAATCCTAAATATTGTGTGGAACAAAAGAAAAGGCAAAAGGAAGCATCAGCGATTACAGAACACACAACGTACAAAGACGGCGAGAGCATTGGTGAGACCCCGGGTATGTGACGGCGTCCGCTCTAATGTAACAAGGAAAACAGTAACGGAGCTGAATAGAAAATCTGTAAAATGTAAATCAACAATAATTAACAATAATAAATATAATTAATTATTTCTATCTATGGAATCTTCTATCTATCTATCTATCTATCTTTCTATCTCATATCTACATTTTCTATCTTCTATTCATTCTATCGAATATTCTATCTATCTATCTATCTTTCTATTCTATCTCTCTATATCTATCTATCTTTATCTATCGTATCTATTATCTATCTATCTTCTATCTAATATCTATATATTTATCTATCTATCTATCTCATATCTATCGAATATTCTATCTATCTATCTATCTATCTATCTCATATCTATCTCTCTATCTATCTATCTATCTTTCTATCTATCTATCTATCTATCTATGGAATAGTCTATCTATCTATCTATGGAATATTCTATCTATCTATCTATCTATCTATCTATCTATCTATCTATCTATCTATCTATCAATCATCTATCTCATATATCTCATTTGGAATTTTCTAAATGAATGTAAGTTGTGACATTTAAAATATAGATCTTTCTATGGAATATTCTATCTATCTATCTATCTATCAATCAATCAATCTATATATCTATCTATCTATCTATCTATCTATCTATCTATCTATGGAATATTCTATCTATGGAATATTCTATCTATCTATCTATCTATCTATCTTATCCATTTATCTATGAATATCTATCATCTATCTATCTATCTATCTATCTATGGAATATCTATCTATGGAATATTCTATCTATCTATCTATCTATCTATCTATCTATCTATCTGTGGAATATTCTATCATTCTATCTATCTATCTATCTATCTATCTATCTATCTATCTATGGAATATTCTATCTATCTATCTATCATCTTCTATCTGTCTGTCTGTTCTGTCTGTCTGTCTGTCTGTCTGTCTGTCTATCTATCTATCTATCTATCTATCTATCTATCTATCTATGGAATAACTATCTATCGAATATCTATCATCTTTCTGTTTCTGTTACTCTATTTGAACACTCCTTCCCTCTGGCTTTAATATGACCTAACAGCTTCTTGATGATTAAATATTCTGTCTCATCAGACATTACAGAACAGTGAAGAACTCCTGCAGGAAGACCGCTATGAGTAAAATGCTTATGTGATATAAAGTGTCATTGCTTCTGAGGCCGCCGGTTACAAACCATGTCCAGGGCTGAGTATCAGGGTTGGTGTAGTAAAGTAAGTACCGTCTCCCTTTTTATTATTATTTATTTTAAAATGCCATTTGTTTCAGGGCGCTGTACATTCTGGGGGGGGGTTAAATACATAATATGTGTTAAATAAGTGCAATGGTGACGATAAATGGCTAACAACTGGTACAGAGGAGAGAGGGCCCTGCCCGTGAATGCTTACAATCTACAAGGAAGAAGGGAAGAGACACAAGGTGAGGGGCAGACATATTTGTGGGGCGGTGTACTGGCGGTGGGGTTATTGTAGGTTATATGCTATTCTGAAGAGATAGGTTTTCAGGCTGCTTTTGAAGTTGGTGAAGGTGGGGAAGAGTCTGATGTGTTGGGGCAGTGAGTTCCATAGTGTGGGTGAAGCACGAGTGAAGTCTTGGAGACGGTTATGTGAGGAGGTGATAAGAGGAGAGCAGAGAAGAAGGTCCCTGTGAGGAGCAGAGGTTGCGTGAGGGGAGATAGCTGGAGATTAAGGCAGAGATGTATGGAGGGGAGAGGTTATGGAAAGTCTTGTAGGTTAATAACTTGAACTGGATTCACTGGGCAATGGGAAGCCAGTGAAGGGATTGGCCGAGGGGAGAGGCCGAGGAGGAGCGAGGAGAGAGGTGGATAAGACGGGCAGCAGAGTTGAGGATGGTTTGAAGGGGACAAGATGCTAAACGGGAGGCCGCAGAGAAGAAATGTTGCAGTATCTGGCGGAGATCAAGGGCATGGACCACATTTTTGTATATTGAAGTTAAGAAATGAGCGGAGCGAGAGTGTTTTTCATGGAGGGGGGAGGCAAGGGTAGACCCGATGTTGGTGGAAGGACAAGAAGAGTGAAAGGGGTTTTCCCAAGGCAGCGGGCTTGCGAACCAAGAGGTTTATAGCTGGATTGTGAAATTAAATAGAGAGATCCGGTGGAAGGATGGAGTAGGATGGGGGGAATTCAGTTTTCTCCACACTTATTTTTAGGAGACAGGAGGAAAGAAAAAAAAGGGTTTGGACATAGTCTGGGGATCCGGGGGGGAGGGAAAAGGTGCATTGGCCAAATGTAATTGGGGTCGTCAGCATACAGGTGGGAATAAACCATGGAGGCTATTCGACCCCATCCAAGATGTAATAGAGAAGAGTAAAAAGGGCCCCGGACTGACCCCCGGGGACACCGACAGAAGAGCCGGGGGGAGGAGGGGGGAGCAAATGAAAAGGGCGAAAGTCCGATCAGGGGGTACGAGGAGACCAGGAGAGGCCCCAAATCCTGATGCCGGGGGAGGAGAGGTTTTTAGCGGGAGGGAATGGGACAGGCGGAGGGGAAAGGGTCAAAGAGGGAAGCACGGATAGGGGGTAGGCGGCATTTACTAGGGTTTGGGTGACTTTTTGGGGGGCGGTTTTTTGTAAGGTTGGGGTCGAAACCAGATTCCAGTGGGTAAAGAAGAGAGTTGGGGGAGAGATGAAGGAAGTAAAGATAGACGTTGCTTGGGGAATTAGAGGCAAATAAAGCATGGATGGGGCCGATAGTAATTACTGCTGTTTATTTACCTCAGAAGCTTCCCCGGCCTGACAGCATGAATTTAACTAATTGCAGAAGTTTAAAACCAGACTCATATTAATTACAGACACTTGACCAGGAAGTGACAGAGAAACCAGCATTATTTCTTCATGCATCCTTGAAACTTTGAGATGAGATAACCCCTTTAAATATGACCTGTGGCCGTTCCTAAAATGTTTATTTTAGTAAACACTAGTGTTCACTATGAAATAAATTTGAAGTATCTTTCCTCAGACTTCTATCTTGTAGAGTTCCTCTGTTATTCTTCCTAGAACTCCATTACTAGCTGGGTGTTACCAATTGGGGGTGGGGTGTCCTGCACAGTGTGATATTGTCCAATCAGTGCTGACACAGTCAGTGTGTAGACAGACACAACCCTCTGAAAACCAGAATGGTAACACCCATCTGACAGATTCACTAATACAATTCTACTAGGAATAACAGAGGACCAGCACAACACAGAGTTATAGGAGAAGATGTTCCAGAATTGTTATTTCACAGGGAACACAATTTTTTTTTTAACAAAATGGGCAATCGGGAGGGTCACAGGTCTTCTTCAAAGGCTTGAAGGGGTGTTCTAATTTGGGGGACATTAGAAGTATATCCCCCGCAAAATTATAGTGTTGTAGATGTAGATGCCATACGGGAAACCCCCAAATTTCTTAAGGGAACTTGAAAAATGATTTGCCCCCTTGCTGAGGACAGAAAATTTTGTGTCAACCTGTTTTTCCGCGCTGTGTCCTTTTCGTAAGATGCTGTTTTTTTTAGGGGCATTTACCCTTCAAATCTTATTCATGAGCGGGTGTTGCCCCGCCCCCCAAGGTTTGGGCCCCCCACGGGAAAAGTTATTAAATTGTTTCTCCCTTTTCCCAAAGTAATAGGTTTATCAGTTGGGTGGGCCTTTTTCCCTTTTAAATCCCACGAAAATTTACAGCATTTCCCAAAAAAGGGACACGCGCAAAAAACAGCAGGTCTTTTAAATGGTTTTGCTGCCTCAGAAAGGGGGGTGAAACCCTATGTGACGGGTTTCCCTTTTTAAAGAATAGGGGTCTTTTTTATTTTCCATCCTCATTTTCATAAAGGATCCCAAAATTGGGGGTGGCCGAAAATTGTATTGTTTTTCAGCCCCTTTTAATGGGAGTTTTGAGAACTGGGCCCCCCAAAATGCATTGAACAGAGGGGGAAAGTGTGTCCCGCCACCCCTTGTAAATGCCCCCCCTGGAAAATTTACTAGAAAAAGGCCCGAAAGGGCGACCCTTTTCCGTGTTAGTTGGGGGACCAAGAGGGGGAAAAGAGACCCTGGTACCTTTTAAAGTAAAACCCCGGTTTGGGAAAGGGGCCCAAAAACTCCCCAGGGGGAAACCCTGGGGGCCCCCCAAGGAAGGGGGGAAAATTTGGGGGCATGGCAGGAAATGGGGCCCCCTTTTTCGGGGGAAAAAAGAGACCCAAAGAGCAGAAGAAAAAAAGTTCAAAAAATTTCATGTGTGTTATCCAAAAATATACAATATTTGTAGAGTGGCCCCAAAGAATCAACCCCATTTTGGGTCCCAAGAAAAAACCCCCTGGTGGGCCCCAAGTTTTCAACTCCACTGGGGGGCCCAAACCGAATAACTCCATGATGGGCCCCAGAATCAACCCCCCACTGGTGGCCCCCAAGTTCAACTCCACAGTTGGGCCCCAAAGAATAAACTCCATGGTGGGGCCCCCGTAAACTCCATGGGGGGGCCCCAAAAAAAATAAAACTCCTTTGATCGACCCTAAGAATCAATTCCATGGTGGGCACCAAGAATAAAATTTCCATGGTGAGCCCAAAAATCAACTCCCTGGGGGGCCCCAAGAAAAAACCCATTGGTGGGCCCCAAAAATCAATTTTACTTGGGGGGCCCCAAAGGAATCAATCCATTAAAGGACCCTAAAAATTCAAACCCACGGGTGGGCCCCAAAAATAAAATTAAAGGTGACCCCCAAAAAATTAAACTTCACTGTGACCCCCAAAGAATCAATTCCTGGTGGGCCCAAGAATAAACTCCTTTGTGGTTTCCAAAGGAATAAAATCCACTGGTGGCCCCAAAAATTTCAACTATGGGGGGGTCCCAATTTCAATTCCCACTGGGGGGCCCCAAGTTTCAATCCTTTGATGGACCCTTAAAATAAAACTCCACTGGTGACCCCCAATAATAAACCATTGGTGGGCCCAGAACCCAACCCCAAAGGGGGGGCCCCCAAGAATAAAATTTTCCCGGTGAGCCCAAGGATCAGCTCCACGGGTTTCCCCCAAAGAATAACTCCCTGGGACCCCCAAGAATCAACCCCATTGTGACACCAAGAATAAAAATTCATGGTGGGGCCCCAATATTAAAAACCCCACTGGGGGAGCCCAATTCAAACCCCCCTTTGGTGGATCCCAAGAATCAACCCAGGGTTTGACCCACCAAAAATCAACTCCACTGGGGGCCCCCAAGAATAAACCCCCCCTGGGGGGCCCAAAAAGGGAATCAATTCCAAATTGTTGGACCTAAGCCCCCAACCCCCGGTGGGCCCCAAAAATCAAATTTCCCACTGGGGGAGCCCCAAGAATCAATTCATTTTGGGACCCCCAAAAATAAATTTTCCCGGGTTTTGGGCCCCCAAAATTCAACCCCTTTGGATGGTCCTAAAAATCAATCCACTGGTGACCCCTATTAACTCCACTGGTGGGTCCCAAGAACCCAACTTCATGGTGGGCCCCAAGAATAACTCCTTTGGGTCCTAAAAATCAACTCCACTGGGGGCCCCCAAAAATAATCAACTCCCTGGTGGGCCCCAAAGAATAACCCCAATGGGGGCCCCCAAGGAATCAAATTCCCACTGGTACCCCCAGAATCGGCCCCCATGGGGGCCCCCAACCCCCAACCCCATTGAGGGGTCCTAAAAATTTAAAACCAAATGGTGAGCACCAAAAAATAAAAATTTCTGGTGACCCCCAAAAATCAACCCCCTGGTGGGGCCCAAAAATTTAAACTCCACGGGTGGGCCCCAAGAATCAACCCCACTGTGAGCACCAAGAATCAACTCCACGGGTGACCCCAAAAGAACCCCAACTTAAAGGGTTTGGGCCCCCAAAGAATCAATTTTTATTGATGGATCCTAAAAATCAACCCCTGGGGGCCCCCAGAATCCCCCCTTTTGTGGGCCCAAAGAATCAACCCCCTGGGGGCCCCAAAAAATAAAATTCACTGGTGAGCCCCAAAATCAATTTTCCCTGGTGACCCCCAATAATCAACTCCCTGGTGGGCCTCAAAAATAAAACTCCCTGGGGGGGCCCCAAAGAATAAACCCCCGGAAAGGGCCCCAAAGGAATAAATCCCTTGACCCCAAAAAAGAACCCAATTTCACTGGGGGGCCCAAAGTAACTCCTTGATGGTCCAAAGGGTCAACCCCCACTGGTGGCCCCAAATTAAAAAAACCCCCGGGGGGGGCCCCAAAAATCAACTCCAATGGTGGGCCCCCAAGAATCAAATTTCCCTGGTACCCCCAAGAATCAGCCCCACTGGGGGGCCCAGAATAAAAATCCATTGAGGGGATCCTAAGAATCAATTTCCACTGGTGGGCCCCAAAGAATCAAATTCCACGGTGGGGCCCCAAGAATAATTAAACGGGTTTGTCCCAAAAAATTTGGAATCCCATGGTGGCCCCAAAAACCCCAACTTCTGGTGGGCCCAAAAATTTAAAGCCCTATTGTGGACCCCAAAAATTTCCAACTAAAGGGGGGCCCCCATAAATTTTCAACCCCCTGGTGGCCCCCAAAAGATCAACCCCCGGGGGGCCCAAAAAGAATCAACTTCCTGGGGGGTTTCCCAAAAATCTTTTTCACTTTTTGGGTCTCAAAATTCAACCCCATTGATGGACCCCAATAATAAAATCCACTTTTGGGGGGCCCAAGAATCATTTTCCCAGGGGATGGTTTCCTAAGAATGAACTCCCCGGGTTTGGGCCCGAAAGGGAATAAAACCTTCACCATTTTTGTTTTTTTTTTGCTTAAAGTTGATCTGGGGGGGCCCTTTTTTGTAATAAATCTAAATTGGTGTGTGAAAGTTTGAAGGGTTTCCCCTTTTGTGGTTTTTATCTTTTTTTAAATTTCAATACAAACCCAATGGATTTAAAGCCTTTTTTGTTTTCAAGGGGGAAAACCCAAAAAATATTTTTAAAGGGCTATGGACCCAATTGGGGGCAGGGGTATCAAAGAAAGCGGAAAAGGGAATATGCAAAACGGGCCCATTTGTCAACTTGTTTCTTTCTTCTTTAGGGATTAACAAAAATTTATGGTTTTGAGGGGTATATGATTTGACCCAGGAAAAAAAATTTTGGAGGCTTACAAGTTTTAAACCCACTAAAGCCCGGGGGGGGTGGGGGGGGGAATGTAATATTTCAAGTATGAGGTTTTAGACGGAGCGTTAAAATTGCAGTCACTTGGACCGTTTGGTTCCTGTATCTACACCCAGACCCGTTGGGGGGGGTTTTAAACCCTTAGCGGGTTTTGTTGTCCTGTATATCTGAATAGGGTTTGCAGAAATGCTTGCATATGCTGCAGACACAACCCCATTGAAGTTTATGAAACGTATTGGTTGAAAGAGTTTCTGCCCCCAAACCCCGCAGTGTAAAGACGAAAGTCACGATGTATTTGATGGAAATTTTGCCCAAAAAATTATGCTAAATTTTTTAAAATAAATGCAAAATTTTTAGGGGGGAATACACGGTATCTGGGGCGGTGGTAAATGGGGCCCTTAAGGGGGCCGGGAAAGGGGAATTCCCCAATGAGCGAATGAGTGGCCTTTTTAGATTTGTGGGGTGCCCCCCCTGAAAAAAGGGGCGTGCCTTCCCCGGAGAAAAAAACCCCTGGTGAACATTGATTGTTCATGGCCACGTGGTTTTGCGGGTGTTCACCTACAAATCTATATAGAGCTACTGGGAAATCCCTGTACAAACAGCTGAATTCCCAAAACCCAAAAAACCCTCCAAATCTGCTCCCGGGGAAGCGTGGTAAGGTGAATAGTGATGAGCGATTGTGTCAACTATCGTTATCGGAACGACAGTCGATATCGGCAATTATCATTCCGATAGCCGATAATTAGAGATGGTCGAATCGATTCTAACGAAGTGGAATTCGTTTAGAATTTCAGGAAAAAATTTGGGGTTTTGGGAAACCAAAGTCGAATTTTGGGGTACTTTCCCGGGTGAACAAAAGAGTGCTTTTCTTTTTTTTAAAATGGCTGCTGAGCACCCGGGGGCCTCCCATGGGGAAAAGAATTTTTGGGGGAAGGGGGGGCCCAATACCTACATACATTTTGCGGAGATAAAGCCAATCAAAACCCGGGGGGATTCGGGGACGTCACCGCACTATATAATTGGACGCAAACGTTTGGGCCCCCCTATCCCCTCTCACTGTTACGGGATCAGGGAAGGGCTCCCCCGCGGCTGCTTTTGATACCCTGATCATAAAGAATTTCATTTTTTTACAGGGGTTTTTTTGGGGGGTTCCCCGCTTGTTCAGAGACTGTTCTCTTAACGTTCTAATTCTGATTTTGTGGGGTATTGGATCTGAAGTCCAGTGTCCCTCCGGGTGCAGTGCTTATACTTTTAATGCTATTGCTCACAGCAATTTGAATACCCAAAGGGGGGTTTCAAAACCCTTTTTTCCTTTTGTTTTTAATTTAAACAGCGTTTTTTCAATACAAATACCACTTCATTTTTGGTTGCTAAATTTTCTTTTGCGAAAATTTTAAATCCGGGGGGTTTTTTAAAACGTTTTTTTTTTTCGGGTTGTTGTGGTGCTAAAAGAAACCGTTTATTTCACCCCCAAAAAAAAGACTTTTTTCCCTGTAGCAAAATTCCCTTTAAACCGAAGGTTAATTAAAAGTTTTTCTCTTGCTTGTTTACCATAAAAAAACACCCATTGTAAAAAGGGCTAAAAAGCTGGGAGTTTTTGGTTGCTCAATTCTTTTGCGAAATTTAAAACCGGGGGTTAAAAATTAAGCGTTGTTCGGGTTTTGTGGTGACTAAAAAAAAACCGTCTTTTTCCCGAAAAAAAAGAAAATTTTTTCCTGTAGCTTTAATTTCAAAACCGGGAAGTTTAAATTAAGCCTTTTTGTGTTTTTTCTTTCGGGTAAAATACGAGTTTTTTTAAGGGGGCACTTACAAGAAAATTTTTCCTGGCCATTTGTGGAGCGAATTTTTTTACCCAAAAGGGTTCCCCCAGCTTGTTTTTGGGGTTTCATTTGGAGTAAAATTAAAGGGTGTGTTTTTTATCATAAAAAAATTTATTTTCCCAATCAAACAGTGTTTGTACTTTTTTAGAACAAACAGTATGTCAACAGAGAGGTGGCAGGCCCTGCCCCTGCGAGTGGAAAGGGGCAAAAACATTCCAGGCCCCCAGGCCCGAAGCACAGCAAGGGGACGTCGCAGCGGGGTCACTCGGTGAGGCCACAATTTTGCCGCTGTCACCCTGGGCGGCCGTTTTGTTGTTCAGAAACCCAAGTTTTTTGGATTGGGGGATAGGTCATCCACTTCCTCCCAGATGACATCTAAACAACCCCACCCAAAAGAGTCGGGGGGAAAACCGTCAGAAACAAACCCTTAGTTGGCTTTGGGGGCCTGGGAAAAGGGGGGGGAGGGAGGGATTCCCCTGTCCCCCCAACCCGCCTCTGTCCCACCCGGGTTTTCCCCTCAGCCGGAATCTACTATGTGGTCGGGCTCGTGCCATATTTAGCGAAAATGCCCTTTTTGGGGAAAGGGACAGTCAGGCAGCTATTTTGGCGCGAAGAAATGGGGCCATATTTCCACTCTTCTTGCAGTAGGCCAAATTTTTGTATAGATGTGGAGGTGGCATGGGGGGTTCTTTGGTTGTGGGGGGTAAACCTTGCATCCCAAAGGGATGATGAAAAAGGCAAAAGGCCAGTAAACGAGGGGAAACACAAATAGATGATGATGTCCGCCCGCCTTGGGAGCCGGGTGGGGCCCAAGGGGCCCTTCATCTTTGTCGGGGAAAAGAGGGCGTCAGCTTGCGCGTCACCCAGCGGCGCAGCCAGCAAGGGGGGTTGTGTGGCCGTTTTAGTCGCAGGGGTTGGGGCAGTGTGAGTTTCGGGACCAAGCGGGGCCCCAGGTAAAAAACCCCATTCGTAGGGCCCCAAAAAAGTGTTTGGGACAGGGGGCCCCCAGCAGGCGCAATGGTAGTAGTCATCAGTGGGGGAGCTTTACGGTAAAATCGGGTACTCGGGGGGTGTGGCAAATTCTTTTCTAAGACACCGGAGGAGCTGAAAAATGGGTATATGGGAGAATCGTAAAAGGAAAAGTGAAGCGGGGCCAGGGGGGGCTAAAGTTTTGGGAACCCGGCCCTGCGTCAACACATGCAGCATCACCCTCCGGTGGCCTGGGGGGAAAAATGTGGTCAGGTGTGGTGGCCCTCCCCGCCGCCGGGGAAACAACAAGCAGCAGCAGGCCTGTTGGGATGCATGCCATTGCAGGGCCCAAAACAAGGCCCCCCACCCTCTTGCAGAAGGGGACCTTTTTTTCTTTTAATCATCTCCGGGGCCAGATCTCCTGCCCCTTGCAAATAATTTGGGGCCCCCAGTCATTCAGCGAGGGGATTGCAAAAAAGACAAAAAGTAAAGGTCCAAACCCTCCTAAGGTGGGAGAAAGGGTTACCGGGGCTTTCCCGTCCCAAATTGTTGGTACTGTTTTAGTCCCCCCCTTTCCAAAAATTTGGGAGTCTCCTTGCCAACCCTTCCCGAGAACTTAGGCTTGTGCCAGCGAGTTTGGGGAAATTCCAAGCCATAATTTTTTTTCCAAAAAGGCAGTACCAAACAAATTTATAAATATGTAGAAAAAGGGAAAGGGGGGCCCCCCTTTTTTAGCTTGGGCGGTTTGTTTTCCCAAAGGGGCACGGCAGCGGGACGTTGGAGCTGTAAATACGGTTTAGGGCCCCGTACATGTCCTTTACGGCCACTGGGGAATGTTCTTCCTGCCCCGGGACAAACCCAAAAAACTTGGAAAAGGAGCGGGCTTTCCCTCCCGTTGTCAAACTGGGGGCTCCTTTCGCCAATTGTCCCCCTCCTCCTCCCCCCACCCACCATCCCCGGCCCCCCATAAGTACTGCCCCCCAAAAAACCAAAATGTGTAGGGGAAAAGCGGGGTCACGCAGTTTTTAAAACCTGGTTGCCTCGGCGAAATAAGTCACACAGGGGAGGAACTGCCCCGCGTCATCAAACAAGAAATCGATGTGTGGCTTTCCCCCGCGCCAACTGCAAATCGGAACCATGGGGTGTCCCCAACCCCAATTTGGGAAAGGAACATTGGGGTCCGCGCTGCCCCCGAGGGGGTTTGGGCCCCTATGCCTGCATGGCACCGTGTTCAATCTGGGTTTTGAAAAGGTTCCTGAAGTCTTCCAAGATCTTCAGAAAATTCTGCAAATGGCCAGGAAACTGTGCAAGCACTTCCTTTTCCCTTCCCTTTCAAAGCCAGGGCACCCTCCTCGAGTTGGGCGGCAGAACGGGGCCCCCCCAACAACTCTGAATGCGATTTTTCCCCCCCCGTGGAATTCCAGCCCGACTTTTTTGGACCCGGGCTGTATAAAAAAGAGAAAGGGCCCCATTAACGATTTTTTTATGATCCAAGGGGAACAGGGGTAATCCCTGTGTAACCCTTTTTTGTCAGCCAGTGGCAGCTAATTTCGTTTACACCCCGCCCTTTGTTTAGGCCATTCGGGAAAGGGGCTTTAAATTTTTCAGTCGCCGGAATTTCGGGATGAAAAACGTCCCTTCCCCTGCTTCATGTCCCGGAACAGATTTCTGAAAAATTTTGTCTGGGCAGGGGGGGCTGGAGACGTGGGGGGTAATCCGTGGCCACAAGAGTCTGGTGGGGACTGAAATGGAGGGGGGAGGAGGGGCATTTGAGCAGAAGCATTGTCCCGGTGAAATGTTGGATTTTCTACCCCGGTGACAAGAGGGAGGAGCAGGAGCAGCTGGAGGGGGTAGAGGAGAAAGAGGAAAACGAGGGAGGGTGACCCACAAAACAAACCGGGGGGCAGTATAAGTGGGGATTTGGGGTCCCCTTGTTCAGATGGCCCCCAGCAAAAATGATTTGCCTGGGTTTGTGACAGCCCGAATAGTCACCATCCGGAGAGGGATGACTTCTGGCCCCTCCACTCCTTTTTGGCCCCCGCTAAAAAGGGTCCACAAAATTGGGGCCCTTTTTTCCCGTGCGAGAGGGGAAAGGGCAAACTCAAATACTTTAAAAAAAATCCTCCGTAGTCAGTTTGGCCCCTGCCTATGTGCCCGGCATCGTCCCTCCCCTGGGCATGTTTTTGACCGGGGGGGGCTTCAACACTCACGGGCTTTCTTGCCCCGGCTGCTGGGGAAGGGGGGGGGGGGGGGAGGGGCAGTACCACTCCTCAGCAGCAACCTAAGTCTGGAGTCATGAAAGAGCAGCTTCCTTCACCCGCCTAGTGAGGAAAGGGCAAATCACCAGCAAACCAAACGCAGGACCTGGGGCCCGACCCTAAACCAACAGGGGGTGGCCTACTTGGACAGCACTTTGGCCCCACCCCAGTTTAGATGATCCGCTGGACTACGGGCAGCCAAACTGGATGTGTGGCCGCAACTTGCCGAGTTTGCAGTGGAGAAGCGTCCTGCCCGGCCAGTAGTGTGGCATCTGAGCGGGTGTTTAGTTGCGGTGGGGGCCATCGTTACCCAAAGGAGAACCCGTTTGTCCACGGGAAATGTGAACCGACTGACCTTTGTCAAGATTAATCAGGCGTGGATCAGCCAGGATTTCCACACACCAATGCCTTAGGCGTCAGACTACATCAGCCATGCCCCTCCCCCAAACTGTGAGAAAAAAAACTGGGTTCAAACTCCTGCCTCACCGCTTTCTGATCCCGCCATCCCCCGATTGCCCAATCTGCTCCCCAGTTTCCCCATCTCCCCCAACCTCTTTCAGGACTGGTATTCCCAAACCCACCTCCACATTTTTCATTGTGCCACTTACGCCCTCTGCTCTTGTTGTTTGGTGCCATGAATCCACCGGGGGTCATTGTGCCACTCTTGACCTCAGCTGCGCTGTTGTGCTGTCAACTCCACACTGTGTATTGTGCCACTCTGTGGCCTCTCCAGTTTTTGCCCCCTCCAGAATTGTCTTGTGCCATTCTGACTCATGTGCTGCCCCCTACCTCCACACTGTTCTTTGGGTGCCACTCTGTGGCTACTCCTGTTTTTGCCCCTCCAAATGTCATTGTGCCACGTCTGCCCTCTGCTGTGCCGCCGTCACTCCCTCTCTGTCTTTGCCACTCTGGGCCCTACTCCTTTTTTTTGCCCCCTCCAGAATGTCTTTGGCACTCATGACCTCATGCTGTGTGTTGCTGGTGCTGGGACATCCACATTGTCATTGTGCCAATCTTGATCATGCTGCCTTTTGATGCTGTAAACTCCACACTTGCTTTGGGGCCCACTCTGGGGGCCTCCCCTTTTTTTGCCACCTCCAGAATGTCTTTGTCCCACGTCTACCTCTGCTGCTGCTGTGGCTGCTGCCAAAAACCCCCACAATGTGTCATTGTGCCCTCTGGGGCCCTACCCCTGTTTTTGCCCTCCAGAATGTCCTTGTGCCACCTCGACCTATGCTGCTGTGGCTCCCGCCGTCACCTCCACATTTGGCCCACGATGTTGCCACCTGAGCTCTCGCTTGTTTTTTTCCCAGCTGTCCTGCCATGATTTATCAGGCTACTTCCCCCTTCCCAGTTTTTTTTGGTCTTTTTCCCCTCTTAAGGCCCCAAGGGAAATTTTATATTAAGCGATTCTAAGACGGCGGCAGTCATGGCTGTCAACTAAAAAGAAACTTGTATGAAGCCAAACAACTCCCTTGCTTTTAAGATGGCACAACGTTCTGCAGCCCCTGCAGGCTCTGTGCACCTGGAAAAAGCTGTTTTTTACCGTGACTCCCGAAGTAATTGGGACCGAATCAAATTTTGCGGAAAATTCGGCAAAGTGACTAAATCAAATTTTTTTGAGAGTTTTCCCCATCTCTCCCGAAAAATTAATAATGGGCCGATGCCCATTAAAGCTATGGGAGAGGAAAAAACCCCTTCTTTCTTACCCCAAAACAGGGCTGGGAAGAAGCTGGAAAAAACATCACAACAGAAAAACTGGTTTACAGTTTCATTTTGGGCAAGAAAATTTGGGCAACAAGAGTCAAAAAAAAAAGTCCAGACTATTAAATTTCCCCCCCTGTCCTGTCCCAAACAGCTGCCCCCTTAAAACCCTGCATGCCCCAAAAATTAAAAGTGCCAGAAAAAGGAGCCCTTTGAACCACCATTTTATTTGAACGGGACATTGACTATCCCTTTTTCCAGTACCCACAGTAGCCCTTAAATCTGCATGACCCACAGATTAAAAAGTGCCGGAAAAAGGATTTTTTTAAAACCCCTTTTTTTATTTAAAAGGGGAACATTGATATCCCTGTCCTGGACCACAGCATAAACCATTAAACCTTTTGACCCACGTTTTAAAAAAGTCCCGGGAAGAAAGTAGCCCTTTGAACCACCATTTTATTTGAAGGGGACATTGACTACCCCTGTCCGGGGCCGCGCATGCCCCTTTAAATTTTGCATGACCCCAAAAGTTTAAAAAAAGTGCCAGAAGAAAGTGGGTCTTTGAAGCAGTATTTTAGTGAAATGGACATTGACTATCCATATATTTGTAACGCAGCTTTCCCCAAAAATTTCCAGGTGCCCTTGGACCATAAGCGAAAAGTTCGCAATAGAAAATAACTATATTAAAAACGACTAGTTTTCAAAAATTTTCTGCCACTAGAGCAAATTCCCATTCAAACGGTGACATTGTTCCCCCCAATGACATTAAAATTTTAAGAAAAACAAAAACAATGCCCCCATTAGGTCAACTATGCCTGTCTAAAATCCTGCTTCTCCTGCCCAAGTGGGTTAAAGGGGAAATTCCTGATAAAGGGGGGTGAGGTTTGAAAACGTGAATCATGGGGGTTTCACTGGCGGGGGCCAGACTTACTTGGATGTGGTGAGGGGCCAGGGTGGCATCCGCCCATCTATTAACACGCATTTTTCAGCTAGAGGGCCCGGGAGTTACAGGGGGTGCGGGAGAGCCAGGGCTGGCGCCCGTCATCTATTAACAGGGAAAAAAACCCCTTATGAGGGAAAGAAACAAAAACAGTCGTGCGAAGCAGAGTGGGAAGCGGAATGTGGGGCTAAGCCCTTTTTCCCGTTGGGCCCCCTTTTGACAATTGTGAAGAACAAATCCCGTTAAAAACCACTTTTTTTTTAATTTTTAGGACCTGTAGGATAGTGTATTTCACAGCAACATCCCCAAAAAAAATTTTCAAACATGCCCCTTTGGCCACTGTTGCAATTTTGAAAAACAAATGTCGTTAGAAACCACATTTTGTAAAATAGGACCTTTTATATAGCGTATTTCACAGAAGCGACCCAAAAATTATAAAAATGATTCCCTCACCAACTGTTAAAAATTGTGAGGGAGAAATCCACTTAAAACCCTACATTTCTGTTCCAAAGGACCTTAAATTATAGCGGGTATTCACAGCCCCATGACCCCAAAACCTTTGACAATGCAAAAATTTTATGAAGAAGTGAGAAAATTGGAATACTTTTTTTTTTTCATAAAAACCGTGTACTATTGGGAATGAGAAAAAAAATTTGCAGTAAAAAATGAAAAATTTTAAATTTTTTTTTTTTTCCAAGAGGCCCTTTTTTTCTTTTTAAAGGGGGAATGTGAAGTAGCCCCGGCAACAAAACAGTGCCCTGGGCAATTGGGGGCCCACAAATCATAAAGGATCCATCCCTAAATTTCATTTTGATGAAAGTCAAACGATCCACATTTTTCTGGGGAAAAGGGCCGGAGGGGTTTTGTCTGTAATGACTCCCCCCAGCTGTGTTAAAGGTCCGCTCAGATATGACGGGGTTTTGCTGGGCAGGAAAACCCACCTCTAGGGGCGTGGCGAGCCAGCCGGGCCTTTCCCGCCCTTTTTTGGTCCCCCGAATTTCAGGGGGTCCGGAACATACCCAGAAACTTCGGTGTTGAGACGCGATAGTCGTGCCCCATGATCTTAAGGGGTTTGGTTTCTTTTGGGGTTGTATGTGTGCCCTGCATTACATGCATTGGTGAGGGTAAATAAAGATTGCCAGGGGTCCACCTATTAGGCTTCGGGCCACTTTCCCTGCTGCGCTCCCGGGCTACGGTCCCTTGGCACTTACGGGCGTCACGTTGCAAAGTTGTTCCACCGTGACTTTTTGAAGAACAAAAACCAGACGAAACAGATGTCCCCAATTGATCAATCAGCCGGTCCCCAATTTCCTGCTTTTTTAACTCTTAATTTGGGTGGGGGGGAAAAGGAAAGTGCTGAGTTTTGTTTTTGTCCCGGGGGGATCAAGGATTGGGGGCCACCCAGAAAAGGGTTGTTAAATTTTGAGGGGCCTTATTGCGGGGATCATTTTTGGGGGGAAATTTGGAACACCCAAAAGCACTCATGTGAAGGATGGAGCCTTGATTCCAAAGTCTCTGTGTTGAGGGGCACTAGCAAACTGATCTTCCTCATTTTCCCTGTTCCCCCCAAAATTTCCCGCCCCAAACCCTTTTCCAGGCAGGGATGTCGGAAAAAACCGGTTTCTAATACCTCCTCCTCTTTTTCCTCCGCCTCAGCTTTAACACAGCCCTGACTTCCCTCAGATGATCCCCCTAAAAGCTGAGGCCCGCCTTGCCCCACCCCGGGACCCCAAACCATGCCTAACGAAAAACCGAAAAAAGTTGTAAAAGGTCGGGCCTTGTGGATGTGGGGGAGAAAGGTCCGTGTCTCCCAATCTGTGCCCGTTTTCCTCCTCCGCCCTGGGGGGAAAACCGGGCTTTTTCAGAGTGTCCAACACTTGTTCCAAAAACTAAGACACCACATGCTCATGCTGACAAGGGATTTTTTCTGCACTGCCCAATTTTGGTGGCTTCTTAAAAAACTCCCCAAGGAGGGTGAGACTTTTTTCATCTCCCTCCCCTCTCGGGGGCCCCAACACCCCGGGGGTCCGCACCGTGCTTTTCCGGCCATGGTGTCATTTCCCGTACTGTGTAAAGGCATTGCCCCTGCGGGCCACAATGCTGGACATGTGGGGGGTGGAATTCCAGCGTGTTGCCACGTCAAAAATGAGGCATTTTACGGGGAGGCCGAGCTGCCCTTTTTAAAGCAGAAGGGGGGAAATGAAGCAGGGTGCGAACGGGGGAAGTGCGAACTCAGCCCTCGACCTTTCCCTCAGCGGGCCCGTCCAACCCGGGAACTTTTTTGGAAAATTTTCTGGGCGACAAGGTTCATGACATGTGCCAGGCAAGGGTGTTGCCCCCACCTACCGACTTAAGGGGGGGCCACAGGGTTTTTGACCGCACACCACCTTGCCTGGCACAAAGGGTTTTGTACCCAGCCACGCTCAGTTCGTTTGCGAAGAGCCGTCCACACTTGACCTGTGTGTTGACAGTCCCAAAACAGAATAATTTCAACATGGGGTGGTTTCTCTGGGGGACGGATGCACCCCGTGGACCTTTGGGGGGAAAAAAACCCTGCACCCCCCCTCCAGTTTTGAAAGCGTCGCCGAGGCCCGAGGGGCCACCCCTACCACCCAAGGGCATCCACCCAGCTCACCAACCCGGAGCTGTACAGAGATATTGTGGCCCTTTACCGTATTACTAGTCCCCTGTATCCGTGGTCAGATGGACTTTTTCCGGGCCCCAGAAAGCAGACAACGCCTGGAGATTTTTGATGACACGGTTTGGGCCCGGGCCCCCGGGGGAAAAAGGGTTTTTTGGGAAAAGAAAATGCCTGCTCCCGGGATTCGTATTGGGGGGAGGCAAGGGGCCCTGATGTTGCGGAATCCCTCTATGTCCACCAAAGGAAAAGGGAACCAATTTTTCCCAAAGGGCCCAAAAAAATAGCAATTCCCACATTTAGGGTTTTTGGGTTTGGAATTGGGTTTGGGGTTTTCCGTGTTTTTTTCGCTCCAAAACCTGGTAGGGCAGAAGGTGGCTGCTAAAAAACAGGGGCCCCTGAAAAGCGTGCAGGTCAAACTGGGGAAGGAGAAGGGGGGGAGGCTGTGTCCTGGCGGGGTGGTGGTTCTCGGGGGACGGTGGAGGCTTTAAGCGGAGGCGATCCCCGCTCATGACGCTGGGAAAAAGGGCACTGAGGAAAACTTGGTCTTTGGGAATGGGGCGGGGGGAAGAGGAGGCGGAAAACAGAGGGTGTGACAGTGGTTTGGGAAATCCCGGACCGGGGTGGCCCTTTTTTGGCCAAGTGGGTTTTCCTCCCCTTTCAACTCATGCATTTGCTGGGATGTGACTAGACATTTGGTGGTTTGGGTTTAAAAACCTAAGAAAATTTTTTTGATAAATGGGTTTACAGAAAAAGGCGGGATTTGACTTTCCCCGGGTTTAATCAGAGGCTTGATTGAAAAAGGGCCCCGGCTTAAGGGCCTGGGCCTTTTCGACGGCGATAAGAAAAGGGGCAGTTTTTCCTGTTTATGGTGTCAAATAATCTCACGGAATTGTGCGACCGGCCCCCTCCCTTTTTGAGGGGGGACCCGGGAAATGCAATACCCCCATCTTTCCCCCCGTCCCCGTGAAAGAAAAAACGCTCGCAACAAATTTTTTCTGAAAAAAACCAAAGTTGGATCCGAATGTTTCCTTTATCATCATCATCAACAAAAGGTGACTTTTCCCAATCCGACGTTCTTCTCCTGGGCTGCGGGCTACAAGCAACAGGGCCCGCAAGGCGGGTTTCCGACCCCCCCGGGAATTTTGGGCCCATTGACCGGGGTTCCCTTTTCCTTCCTCTGATGGCATCACTAAGGGTTTTCAGAGGGAGACAAAATCATCCTCTTGGGAGGGAAAACTGCGGTTGCAGGTTGCCCTTAAACCCCTGAAAAACAATTCGCCCACACTGGGTTTGTTACTGGGAAACACAGGGCCCCGACCCCTCAATGAAAGGTCCCGAAGGTCCCGCAACCCCACGACTGCTGGGTTGCGTGTTGGGCGCCAGGGACCCGGAAAAAAGACCTTCTCTTGTACCTCTACCCCCCATTTCTTACACCCCTCTTTCTCGCTTACCCCTTCAGTTCGCTCCATGTTCGAAAAATAAAAAAATTTAAAAAATATTTTTGCAGTCTCTTTTTGAAATACGGCAAATCAAGGTTTTTCTTAAATCCCTTAAATTTTCCAACAGCCAACTAGGGTTTGGGAAAAAGAATTTGGGTTTTTATCAAAATCTGTGAAATGCGGTCTTTTGGGAAAAAACCGTAACACAAAATTAAAAAGTTTCTTTCCCTTCCCTCCCCGAAATTACCCAAAAACCCAGTTTGGACTAGCAATTGATAGTTTTTCAACAAACTATCGTTTTTAAAAGCACGATTTAGTGCCAAAAGAGACACATGAGTTTAAATAAAGGGATTAAAAAGTTAAAATTTGGGTTAAATATGGGGGGTTTTGCCACCAATTTACAACAGGCGGCAAAATAATTGAAATAATTGTAAAACAATTTTTCGTACAGTCACAATTAGTGCCAAACTGATATGGCCCCCTGAGTGAAAAAAGAAGTATTAAACAGTTATATGGGGTTAATTTTAGCGGTCTTTGCACCCCCTGACAACAGGCTTTAATTTTTCTATCAAATATGGTTTAAAAAATTTGCCCTACCCCTGAGCTTTTTATGCGCCAAACAGGTTTTGGGGGACTGCAATAAGAGTAAATTTTTTGTTATATGGATTAATATGGCGCCTTTGCCCCATGACTACAGGGGAATTTTTCTATAAAAAAATTTTATAACACAAATGGTACAATGAGCTCCTTGCGGCAAAAAGACGCACGGACTTAAAAAACTATTTCAAAATTATAGGGATAAGTTATGCCGGGTTTTTGGAAAACTGACATGCAGTTTTTGCAATAGAACTGAAAAAACAGGGGCAATTTTTAAACCCCTATCAGAGGTCTGCTGGCCAAAAAAAATGGGAAAAAACAAAGCTCTTTCCACAGTGAAATTTTCTAATCTAAATCTATTCTAAGTAAAGTAGGTGGAAAAGTTTCTTGTATTAGAAGAACTATCTCTGAAGCTGTTTGAAAAGCTAAATTGGGTTTTAAATTTCCGACATGTCCCGCTGTGAAGGGGATAGAAGAGTATGAGCTAAAACGGGAAATCCCGTTGCATAGTAAAACGAGGTCACGGATTTTTTGCTCCAAAGAATCCATACACCGAAAGTGGTGACGTTGAAAACCTCCCCCACCCCCCTCTACCCCCGGACTGATTGGGCGGCCGCCAAAAGAGGGGAAAAACGCAAAAAAGGGCCCGATAGAAATAGTTTAAATTTGAAAGATTGCCCCCCCGAAATATCGCTGATGGGAAAATTTCCGATCGCCTAAAAACCTCCATTTCAATTTTTGGCAAAATATCGTCACCCCTTAAAGGGTGAAGCCAAAGAAAATCCTTCATATTGTCACGATTACGCCTGGCAGACCCTCTGCGTCTGACTCTGGTCGCCGGCCACGGCTGCTAAAGACCAAAACGCGGCTTGGGGCCACATTTTTTCCCCCTATTTCTCGCCTGCTAAGCTTTGTGGGCTTTTTTGATTCCGGGCCCCAACGCTCGTGGCCAGGAATCTTCCGCCTATTTGGGTTTTAACTTGTTCTTTTGGGATGACCGTCCATTTGTTTTCCTTTGGTTCTACTTTCTCCCCTTCCCTATTTATAGCTTGCTTCCTGTCTTCTTTGCCCGCTATACGGTTTTCCCCTTTCCGTATCCGCCTGCGTTCTTATTGGATTTTTCTGTGTTCTTTTACCTTGCTTTTTCCCTGGGTTTCTTCTTGTCTCTCGTTTCTGTACTGCCTGCCCGTTCGTTTCTGACTGTCCCACCCTCTTTTTTGTTCTGTGTTTGTTCTCTACTTGGTTCTCACTTGGCTCAGAGCAGATCTCCGTCTTCTGGTTGGGGCTGACCTAGTAATTAGTCGGGTAACCCCAAAAGGCAGGGACAGAGGTTGGGACCAGCGTCAGGGCCTCACTCCGTCTGTGTCTCCATGTGCATCCCTGACAGTCCCTAACACATATATTAGTGAATGGTGAAAGTTGGAATTCCAGCTCCATGCATGAGCAGAGGAATTTATTAAAAATATTTTTTATTGAAGAAACATATAAAAATACAGTTCAAAAAAGCCAAATAACACAGCATACAGTATGTTGATATTGGGGCCAAATAGGCATAAACAATTCATGGTTGACACATTTTAGCAACGTAACGCCCGAAACCGTCACCATGAACCCGTTTTGCCTATTAGGGCACCGAATATACCCAAAACCGTACTTGTTATTTGGGTTTTTTAACCGATTTTTATATGTTTCTTTAATAAAAAAATTTTTAATAAATCCTCCTCATGCATGGAGCTGGAATCCAAATTTCACCATTCACAAATTTTTAGGAAGGATTTCTTTTGGGTTTTCCCCCTTTTCCGCGTCTGGGTGGCAGATTTGGAATTTGGATGGGTGAGCAGACTCAACTGTTTGTACAGGGATTTCCAAGTAGCTCTATAAGTAGCCGTAGCTGGAATTCCGACTTTCACCACTTGGAAATCCCTGGTGTGGTGTGCCACAACAGTTCTCGGCCGCATCACACCCAATGGTACCAACCCCAAAGGTTTTGGTAAAAACCCCCAAAAAGGGACCACAATGGGATGAGGCTTCTGCAAAACCCACCCCAACATGGATGTTTCTGCATGGTTTGTGGGGGGGGGGGGGTGTTCCCAGGAGGCTTTGGCCCCCACCTTCTGCCCAGTTGTGTAGGTCTGATATAGATCCTGATGTCATATACTTGACACCACTCTGCCCCCATTGAGACATGAACTCCACAAAACTATCCATCAAGAGAACAATGCATCAATCTCTCCAGGATTCTGCAAGTTCCGAAAATATTCAGATAAATGGTTCAAGCAAGTCTCTGGGCTACAGAAGAAGACTTTTTAAAAACGTAATATTCGAGTTGTCCTTCTCTCATCCGGGCATTGTTCATCTTTTGTGTCCCCCAGATCACACTTCAGTAAATCTAATCTAGAAAGGGACAAAGTGCTTATCATCCAACCTTCCTTTATTTGATTTGCTCACAACTTAAAGGGGTTTTTTGCCAAAAATTCATTTATCCCTCCAGCATCCACTTTTTAGCTCTTTGTGCTCAAAAGGGGGTGTGTGTTTTGTTTGAATTGCATATCTGTGACCCTGCGGGATGACATCACCAGCCTTTCCTCTCTTAGTCAAAAAAAGGTCTTTTAGTAAAGCATTATGAGTACGAGAGGTAAGTTTTTGCCTCCGGGCAGGAGGGTCCTGGTTCAACCCCTAGGAACCAAACCTTGGGGATTTTTTTCCTCTTTATAAATGCACAAACCTGATTGAGTTTTTTTTTTTTATTTTTTTGCATTTTTGACAATTTACAAAGGAGTACAGAGGACGGGAGAAAAATGACAGAAACCTGGGGTTTGAACACTCAGGCTGCCTGAAAGGAGATGATGTCTGAGCAGTGCGAAAAAGGAGGAGGGGGCTCTCACCCTGGTCATATCCCCTGAATGAGCTTACACAATGGATCACTAAAGGACCCAAAAAAAAACAAAAACGTGCAGTTTTTCAATAATAAAAAGGTGAAAATTTTTCTATTTCATTTAAAAGCTTCCCCCCAAATTTTACTTTGTTGCAAAACCCCTTTAACAGTGAAATAAAAGCCTATAGCCATGTGCAACGTCAAGTGTAAACTCCTTCCCGACCCGCGGTTTCACTACTTTCAGCTTCTTCCAGAGCATGGTCTCCATTAGACCTCTGAAGGTGTCCTGGGGTATCTGGCACCAAGTTGTTATGAGCAGATCTTTTAAGTCCTGTTGGTTCTGAGGTGAGGCCTCCATGGAGCAAGTGCCCTAATAGGACTACAAGTTACAGTTAAAAAAATATATATACATATGAAATATTAAAATTTCAAATCACCGCCTTTTGCCATTTTACAAATAAAAAATTTAGTTTTTTTTTTAAAAGTTACACACAATTGGTATCACCATGTCTGTATATGTCAGATCTATTCAAATATACCATCATTTATCCCGTATGCGGAGCACTGTAGAAGAAAAAAAATTGCAGGTTTTTTTGGTCTTTCAGCCCAAAAAAACGTGGAAAAAAAAGGGGATAAAAAAATTTGCTTGTATCCCAAAATGGTACCAATAAAAAACATTTCAACTCACAAAAAATGCCTGACTCAAGTCCACAGGTGGCGCTGCAAAGCAAATGTAAGAAATAGAGAATGTTTGCATTTATTTAAAAGTACTAAAACATAATGAAGACCCTACATTTGGTATCATCAGAATCATATCAACCTGCAACATACAGATCATCATTCATACTGTAGAGTGAATACCATGAAAACGAAGCCCCAGCAAACATGGCAGAGGAGTGGGTTTTTTTCACATTTCACCCCATTAAAAATTTTTTTTTTCAATTCCCCCAGAATTTAAAAAGTGGTCAATTACCATTAAATTTTTTATAGCCCCGAAAAAAACCCTTGTAGCTTTTTTTGATGAAAAATAAAAAGGTATGGCTCTTGAAAGACGGGGAAGAAAAAAAATTAAGAACCATATTATTATGACCAGCTGTCAGGAAGGGGTTTTAAAAAGTAAAATGGGATTACCCCCTACCTTTCTTGATTGTCCCTTTTTGGGCTGATTGAAGCTATACAATCACAGCTGCAACTCGTCTTTATTTTAGGGCCATTTAAAATTTGGGCACTGACACAAATTTTGATTTTTTTTACCTGTTTTTGAAACTATTCAAATTATAGTTATATAAATGAAATGGACATGAAGGGGGACAGTATGAACAGGGCTGCGCCTTTTTGTTGACTTTGGACAAAAAGAAAGTATGAACAGTTGCACTCCAAACTTTGGGACGATAAGTCCCTTTGCAATGCACCAAAGACACTTTTTAGTGCGCCAAAGATTTGGGGGGTTCTGGCAGTGTCGCCCCCATTTATAGGATTGACACATTTATATTTTTGATGAAATTACACAGAAAAAATTAGAACAGCCAGACCCGGTAAAGGTGGGGGCCTCAGCCAGACTTTTGGATTGGGTCACACTGCCCTGTATTTGACCTGAGAAAAAAAGACCCGGGTAAAGGGGTACCTTAGCCAGACTTTGGTTTTTGGGTTTTACACTGCCTTATGTATACCCCAAAGAAAACCAGACAGGGAAAAGGGGTGCCTAGCCCGACTTGTGGGATTGGCTCTACACTGCCCTGTTGTAACCTGCAGAAGAAAAAGCCAACCAGGGGAAAGGTGGGGCCTGGCCAACTTGTGGAAATTGGGTCACACTGCCCGTTTGTAACCTGCAGAAAACGCCAGGTAAAGTTTGGGGCCCGGCCAACTTTGGGGATTTGGCCTACACTACCCGTTGTGTATGACCTGCAGAAGGAAAAAGCCGACCAGGGGAAAAAGGGGGCCTAGCCAACTTGTGGTAAAGGCCTACACTGCCTTTTATGTATACCTGCAAAGAACAGCCAGACCCGGGTAAAGGGGGTGCTGAGCCAGACTTTTGGGATTGGCTCACACTCCCTTAGTTTGACCTGCGAAGAACAGACCAGGAAAGGTGGGCGACCAAATTGGGTATTGGTCTACACGCCCCCGTATGTATGACCGCAAAGAACAGACCAGGGTAAAGGTGGTGCCTGAGCCCGCTTTTGGTATTTGGGAACACTGCTCTGTAGTATGACCTGCAAAAAACAACCCCGGGTAAAAAGGGGTCCCGAGCCAATCGTGGGTTTGGGCCCACACTGCTCTGTATGTATGACTGCAAAGAACACCAGACCAGGGGAAAGGGGGCGCCGATCCAACTTTTGGTATTGGGTTACCTGTCTGTATGTATGACCTGCAGAAGAACACCAGACCAGGGAAAGGGGGTCGCCTGATCCGACTTTTGGTATTTTGGCTCTACACTGCCTTTATGTAGACTTGCGAAGAAAGCCAGCCAGGGTAAAGGGGGGGCCTGGGGCCCGACTTGTGGATTGGTCTACCTGCCCTGTAGTATGACCTCAGAAAACAGCCAGACCCGGGTAAAGTTTGCCTACCAGACTTTGGTTGGCTCTACACTGCCCTGATTATGACCGCAAAGAAATACCAGGGGAAAAGGGGGGTGCCCGAGCCAACTTTTGGATTGCCTCTACACTGCCCTGTATGTAGACCGCGAACACCCAGACCAGGGGAAAGGTGGTGCCTGAAAACCAGACCGGGTATGGCTCTACACGCCTGTATGTTGACCGCGAAGAACACCGACCCGGGTAAAGGGGCGCCTGATCCCAATTGTGGATTGGTCTCAGGCCCCCGAAATTTTTTTTTTT
>JAODAL010030142.1:0-50453 GCA_025379985.1 Phyllomedusa bahiana | reverse complement strand
GGAATAAGGAGTTCCTCCCCGGTGGTTCAGAGTTTCCCCGGAATCAAGGGTTCCTTGGTGTGGTTCAAGGTCCCTCAAAATACAAGTCCCCCAATTGGGGTATCAGTTTGCCCCCGGGAATTCCCCCCTTTCCCTTTTATTTTTTCCCTTATCAACTTCCCTTTCAAATTATTTTAAATACTTTCCCCCCATCTTCCACCCCTTCTCAAAACCCTATTATATTAACCTCTATCCCCCCCAAAAAACCTTTAAAACTTTTTTATCATATAATTTTCCCCCACTTTAAATTCCTTTTAACCTAATATCAATCTTCCACCCCTTTCCCCTTTTTCATTTTCCCTATTCCCCCTCCTTCACCCTTTACCAATTTTTAATTTCATAATCCCCCCTTCCTTAACCTTTCTCCTATTTCTTTTTTATTATTTCCCCTTCTAAATTTATTTATTTTTAAAACCCCTATCAAATCTTCCCCCTTTAACCACCCCATTAATTACCCCTAATAAATTTCCCCCCTTTAACCACCTATTTTTTAAATTTTTAATTTTCCCCCTTTCTTAAACAATTACCCTATTCCCCCCCATCCTTTCCACCCCTTTTCCCATTTATTTAAATACCCCACCCTTCCACCTTTAAACCTTTTTTTCATTTTCCCCTCTTCCCATTTTCCCCTTTTCTTTAATCTTAACCCTTTCTTAATTTTTCCACTTTTAATTAAAATATTTTTCCTTTAAAAACCACTTTACTCACATTACCAATCTATTAAAAAAAATACAAATACTCAAAATCACCAAATTCACAATCAACAAACAATCAATCATACAAATATTAATATACCAACACCTACTCACTTTCAAACAAAACTATCATAAAATACACCTATCAATATACAACTATACTATACAAACCCTACTCAATTAAAAAACCAAACATCTTACAACTTAAAATAATAAAACCTTACATAAAAAAAACCTTCAATCACAACCAACACCTACTCAATTACATACAAACCAATATCAACCAACATTTTTTTTAAAAATAAAAACCTATTTTTACTACTCAATATAAAGACTACTAATTACATAAACACCTTACTAATCATACAAACCCCTATCACAACAATAAACATAATACATATACAAACCCCTACTCATATACAACACAATATCCATTAAACAAAACTACTCACATATAACAACCCTACTACATTTCATACCAACACCTATAATATTATAAACATACTCACATTCATAATCCCCTATCAAATCATCAAAACCCTACTCAATTCATAACACACCCTTCACATTCCTATACACACCTACTAATTCATCAACAACTACTAAAAATTCTCTCATAACAACACTATAAATTAAAAACACTATCAATTATAACAAATACCTACTAACATTCTACTCAAAAATACTAATAAATTTAAAAACCCTACTAAATTATCATACAAACCCATCAATTATAACCCTCTCACATAATACAACACCCTATTCAATTCATACAAACCCAATTCATTCAATACACTCTCAATTATACCACACTCTACAATAATACCAACACCTATACATTCATAACCTACTCAATTATAAAACTCTATAATATACCACCTACTAAATTCAATACTAACATACTAAATTATACCAAACCCATATCACTTATACATCCCTATCACTTTCATAAAAAATAATACTACCATGTACAAAACCCCACTCCTTATAAACACTCTATAATTCATACACACCTATCACATTCTAAAACCCTTTCAATAATAAACCTACTCAATTCATATACAACACCCCTACTCACATTATAACAACCCTACTCAATCATACAACCCATCAATTACTATACAAAATACTAATTCATACCAAATACTCAATTCCATACAAACCCTATACATTATAACAAAACTCCTACTCACATAAATAAAACCATAATATAAAACACCTATACATTATAAAAACCCTTACATTATACCACACTAATACATAAAACCAAACCTAATAATTATACCGAAACATATCCACACTATACAACCCTATAAATATACAAACAAATATAATTCATACCAAAACCTATACATTCCAACAAACCTACTAATATACAAACTCTACATTATACAAAACTATAAATTAACCAACACTACTAATTTACCAACACCCTAATATTATACAAACCCTATCAATTTCATACAACCCTACTCAATTAATAAAACACTATAATTAATAACCCCTATCAATAATAAAAACTACTTATTCATACAACCTCCTCAATTACAACCTATAGATAAACCAACCCCAATTTCACATAATACCAAACCTATAATATAAACACCTACTACATTAATAAAAACTTCTAATTCATACAACACATCTAAATTTCCATACCTAACCTATATTCATAAATACTACATTCCAACAATCAATTATCATTAATAAACCTCTCAATTCCAACAACCTACACACAACATCCAACACCTATCAATTAAAACAACTTGTCGCTCGAAGCTTGAAATTATACCAAACCTATAATTCTAAAAAACCCCTACTAAATATAAACACTATAAATCATAAACACTAACCCATTATAAACACCTATCAATTAACAAAACTATACAAACTAAAACTATACATTAAACCTTATAATTAAACCAACCCAACATAATAAAACCTCTCACTATACAAACCTACTAATTCTAAACCACCCTACTCACATAAATACCAACACCCAATCACATTATTACCAAACCCATAAAATACATACCAAACTACTCTATAAACATCTACTACATAAAACACTACTAATAAACAAACCCTACTACATTTAACCAACTTCACATAAAAAAACACCTTAAATCTAAACCCCTACACAACATACAACCTAACTAATATAAAATTTATAATAAACCCCTACTCATATAAACACCCTAATATTATCTACCCTATCATTAAAGATACAATAATCAATAATTCAACTTCAATTCAAAACCCTACTACCTATAAAACAACTACTAAATCTACAAAATATAAATTCTAAACACTATCAATTATACAAAACTACTAATAACTACAACACTACTCCATAACAAACCCTATACATTAATACAAACACTTCACATAATAAAACTATCAATATACAACACTACTCAATTAATACAACTAAAAATAATTTTTCAAAAAATAAAAATTTTTTTACTATAATAAAACAAACCCTAACATTAATACCAAACCTTATCCAAATCATACAAACACCTATCATTACAACTATCTATACAACATAATAAAAACAATATACCCTCAAACACTATACATACCTACAAACTATCAAAATACAAACTACTACATAACAAAACACCAACTACAATTAACAAACTACTCCATATAAAAACCACACAAATCCCATCCAAACAAATTAATACAACACATAATTCAACACAACTAAAACACAACCCCACTCCTCACTTTATACACCCAATCCCCAAACCAAAACCCTATAATAAAAACTACTAAATAAAAACCACTAATAAAATCAAAAACACTACTCAAAATTTACCAACAACCTAATAAAACAACTACTAATTTTAAAAAAATACTCCCATTAAAAACACTAATAAAAAACCTATCAATAATACCAACCACTAATTATACAAAACCTACTTCACATAATACCAAACCTATCATTTATAAAAACCCTATACATATACCAAACAATATACATATACCAAACCCCAACTACATTATACAAAAAGGCTACTCACTTATACCAACCCATAATCACATCATAACCCAAACTATCAATTCATACCAACACCTATAAATATAAACACCTACTAATTTATAAAAACCCTAATAATCATACAAACCCTAAAATAAAATACTAATATACTACATATACAAACCCCAATTCATATATAAAACCCTCTACATATCACAAACCCTAATAATAAAACCACTCCATCACATTAAACAAACTAAACATTCATACAACACTCTACATTCTTAAACCATCATAATCAAAACAACTATAATACAAAAACTATCAAACAGCAAAACTACTCATTTCAACTTCTAATACAACACCTATCAATTCCAACACCATCTCAAAAACCACACCCAATAAATAATAAAACCTAATCAAAATAAAACTATCACATTCCTCCAAAACAAAAAACCCCCAAAACCTCCAATCCACCTATCAATTAAAAAAACCCCAACTATCAAACACCAACATACTCAACACAAACTACATATCAAACCCTACTCCATTATAAATATAATTTATACAACACTATAAATTATACCCTACAACAAATACCATCTAAACCCCAACTAACATTCAAACACCCATACCTAAATAACACTATCAATAAACAAACCTACTAACATATACACACTTATCACTTAACCAAAAACCAAACAATTTAAAATAAACCCCATACTCAATCAAAATACCTATACAAAAAACACTACTAATTCATCCAACAACTAACTCACATATACAACACCTTACTAATCATACACACCCTACTCACATCTACACACCACTATACTTAAAACAATAATAATTATACAACATACTAAAACAAAACCAACACCTAATAAATCATAAAACACCCTATAATTTATACAACACCCCTAAAATTTATACAACACCCTACTACATTATAAACAATATACAATCCTACAACACCCTCACAAAAAACCACAATTTATAAACACCTCTAATATCCAAACCATACTACATTAAACCACCCTACTATATCATACAAACACTATCTAATTATACAACCCTATTACTAATACCAAACCTATCAATTAAACACCCAACTCAAATCTACAAAACAATCACATAAACCAAACTACTCATACCATACCACAACTATACATTCCCATACAACACTACTAATCATACCAAACACTACTACTATCACCATCCCTAAAATAAAACAACAACCCTATCAATCTACATCCACCTATAATATATAAAACACCCTACTCCAATAACAAATACAAACATTATACCAAACCCCTTCTAATTCAACAAACTCAACTTATAAACAAAACTTTACCCACCTATCCCTATACAAACAACTCACCTTATACCAAAAAACATAACAAACAACACCCAACTCATATTCCCAACCTATCAATATACCAACACCTATATTCATACAAACTACTAATTTATACCAACATACATCATTCCACCACCTATAAAAAACAACACTAAACTAAACAAACCCTTACTCATTCATACAAACCCAATCAAACAACCAAACTCACTAGCCAAACACCATCTCCATAATACAACACTATAACTAAATAAAACCCAACACCCAAAAAAATATCACTAAAACAACCTACTCCCTAACAAAACTACTAAATATAAAACTATCTAATTATACAACACCCAATAATATAAAAACCCATACTCCATTCCAACTAACCCTATAATTCTCATACAAACCTATCACATTTATACCAAAACCCCCAAATCAAATAATAACAAACACTACAAATAAAAACTCTAATTCAACCACCTATCAATTCTAACAACACTACATAAATATACCACACCTCAAAATATATACAAACCTACTCACATTAAAAAACAACCATACTCACATAACAACCTATACATATACCAAACTAACAATAATAAAACAACAACTCATACCACACCCTACAACATCTACAAACCTATACATGTCATACAACCTCCACACATAAATACACCAACAAAATCAAACATATCAAACATAAACACCTACTCATTATAAACCCCACACAATCTAACCTAAAATAAAACCACAACCCAAACCACTCTAAAAAAAACACACCCAACACATTAAAACAAAACACACAAAAAAACACACCAAATACCCACCTAAAAACATACAAACTCAAAAATAACAACTAATAAACCAAACCTAAACATTAAACACAACTCCAAAAACAACCAAATAAAAAAACCAACCTATCCAATAACCAATCAACAATCTACCCACACTATACCACACCCCACCATACAAAACACCAAAAAATAAAAAAAAATACAAAAACACCCTCAACATATACAAACCACTCCATACATACAACCCTATACCCATAACCTAAACTATACAAAACAACCAACAAAAAAACAATACTCTAATAATACACCACAAACAAAATTAAACCCACATATCCTCAACAAAAAAACCTAACTCAACTACACAACAACAAACCCAACTCACATCCCCATACAAACTAAACATAAAAACACCCTTACAACACACACACGAGAAACACCACACAACTCAAAATACAAACTAAATAAACACAAATATAAAATAAATACTATCAACAAAAAAAAAACCAAACCAAAAAAAAACCAATACAACATTCAACCACAACATATACCAACACTAATATAAAAAACCTACTCATAATACACACCTATACTTCAACCCATCTAATCACAACATATATAATCAACAACACCCAACTCAATCTATACCAACACTATCAAAAAACAATCCTCAAAAAACCACCAACTCACATATACAACCCTAAAATCAACAACCCTATCACAAAACAACACCTACTTCCATCAAAAAACTAACTATCAACAACAATCTCAAATAATACCAACACCTACTAAATAACTAACCAAACCCTACATATCCACACCTATAAAAAACCAACTATACAAATCATACCAACCCTATCCCAATTAAAAAACCCTATACATCATAAAACCCTACTCAATACCATACAACCTATAATAATACCAACTCAAAATAAACATCTACATATCCACAACACCTAACTAACATCCATAAAAACTATAATAATAAAACCATACATAAACTAACCTACAACATTCATAAAACCTCAACAAAAAAAAACCTAAACCTACAACCAACCCTTATCAACTAAAAACACACCACTCAACAAAACAATAATTCCTACAACCTACTACAAACTACACACACACCAAACAAAAAAAATCTAATAATATCTCTATACATACCAATATTTTTTCCCAACAATAACACACACTTATTTATACAACAACAACAACTAATAAGAATCAACCCTCAATAACACACTTAATTTAAACAATACCCACCATATTTTAACAACAATACCAACCACCTATTATTACCAAAAATCAACAACAATATTTAAAAAATAAACCACCTTATTTTTTATTAAACAAATAAACAATCCTATATTTTAACCACCATAAAACTTATTTAAAACAACAAACCCTTATTAATTCACACGAAACAAACATTTTTATACAAATAACAAACTAATTTTTAAAAAATAACACCAACTTTTTTATACACAATAACACACTTATTTTCACAACAATACACTCAATTTTTTCCAACAATAAACCAATTTATTTAATTTAAAAATAACCAAACTTTTTAATACAAAATACACATTTTTTATATCAAAATAACACACAACATATTACAAATAACACACCTCATTTAAACAACTCAAAACCATATTTTTATTCACAACAATACAATATTTTTTCAAACAATACACCAATTTTTTTAAACTAAACCACTTTTACAAACCCAAAACAATTTTTTTTAACAAAATAAAACAACTTAATTTAAACCCCATACAACTTTTTTTCAACAATAAAACAAATTTTTTTTTACAAACAATAAACAAATTTTATTTCAACAATAAACAACTTATTTTTTCAAAATACACAAACTATTTTACACAATAAACAACTATATTTTTACAACAATAACAAACTTTTTTTAAACATAAACACCTTTTTACACAAAAAAAAAAACCTTTTTAAAAACAATAAACCAACATTATTTTTCACAACAATAACAACACTTTATAAACACCTAACCCAACTAAATATTAAAACAAAAAAAACTTATCTTTAATAAAACTAACACCAACAATTTTAATACAAATAAACCAACCATTATTATAAACACAATCACACAACTTTTATTTTCAAAAATAAAACACCTTTTTTTTTTTAAAAACATAAAAAACTTTTTAATACACATAACACACCTTTTTTTTCACAAAATAAACCTTTTATATAAACATAACACCAACATTTATAATTACACAAAATAAACATCTTTTTTCCATAACTAAATTCCAAAATACACCAACTTTTTCCACAACTATAACAAACCTTTATTTTTTTTGCCACAAAATAACAAAACTTTTTTTAACCACAAAAAACCCTTTTTTTTACACAACATAAACACAACATATTATTTTATAACAAATAAAACCACTTTTAAATTTTAAAACATACAAAATATTACAAACTAACACATCCTTCATATATTTACAACCAATCACTCAAATTATTATTTACAAAAAACCCTAACTAATAAACACCACCACAATAATATACCCAATAAACAATATTATCACAAAAAAACAAACTTTTTTAACAATAACACTAACTATTTTCCAACCAATAAACAAACATTTCAAACAATAAAAACAATAATTCATTTACACACAAAAAAAACTTTTTTATTTCAACATTACCACTTATAAACAATAACACAACCTTTTTTTACAATTAACACAAACAATAACACATATTTTTAAAAATAAAACACTATTAAACAAAAAACAAATTAAATTAATTACCACCTAAAACAATAAAATATTATACAACATAAACCACTAATTATTAATAAAAAAATAAATAACCTTATTTTTCACAAAACAAACTATTCAAAAAAACACTTAAACAACATAAACACAAATCACAACAACAAAACAACTTTTTTTTCACAACAAAAACAAACTTTTTTTTTTTACACAAATAACACCAATTATTTTTCACAACAATAACATAACCTTTTTTTCACCAAACAATAAAACAAATTTCAAAAATTACACAACTTAATTTCAAAAATAACACAACCTTTAATTTTCAAACAATAAACACCTTTTTTTTAATTTAAACAACAATAACCATATAAATCACACAATAACACAACCTTTTTACCAACACAAACCAATTTTTTACAAAAATAAAACCTTTTTTACAACAATAACCCAACTTTGTTCAACAACAAACTTATAAACACACAACCACTTATTTAACAAAAAAACACCACTCAAATATAAAAATAAAAACTAAAATAAAAATAAACCATTTTTTTTACAAACAATAAAACAACCTTTTTTCACAAACAAAACAATATTTTTTTTCCACAAAATAAACAACCTTTTATTATTAAAACAAAAAACCTTATAAAACCATAAAACTTTTTTTTAACATAACACCAACCTTTATAAAACAATAACAACTAATTTTTTTTTTCAAACAAAAACACCAAATATTTATTTAACAACAATACAAACCATATTTATTAAACACTAACCACTATTCACCAACACAATAAAACAACCTTTTTTTCACAACATAAACCAAACTTTTTTTTACAACAATTAACAACTTATAAACACATAACACAAACCTTTTTTTCAAAAATAACACAAACATTTAACACACACTAAACAAATTTTTATTTACAACAAAACAACCTTTTTTTCAACCAAAACAACACCTTTTTCACAAAATAAACAAATCTTATTTATTACACAAAAAACCCACATAATAACCCAATAACAACCCTTTATCACAAACAAAACACCCTTTATTTAAAAATAAAACAACCTAATTTTCTTAAAATAAACAACTTATTATTTTCACCAACAATAAACCACTTATTTTATCACAACATACACAACTATTATACAACAAAACACAACTTTTTTTACACACCAATAAACAACCTTTTTTTTCACACAAATACCAACCTTATTTTACAAAAAACCAATCTTTTTTTTAACCAATAAAAATTATTTTAACAAAAATACCACCAACACTTATTTTTACAAATAACACAACTTTTTTTTTTTCACAAAAATAAAACAACCTTTTTTTTTCAACATACCACAAATTTTTTTTTTTTTACCACAAAAAACAACTATTTTTTCCAACTCAAATACATATTATTTTTCAAACAAAACCAACCTAATTTTATCCAACAATAACACCAACTTATTTTTCCACCTTCAACCAATTTTTTTTCAACTATACAACCCATTTTCACACCAAAAACACTTTTTTTCCAAACCAATAACACCAACTTATTTTCACAACATACAACAACCTTATTTACCACAACCAAAACACCAAACCCTTTATTTTCAACATAAACAACCATTTTTTAAAAAACAATAAAAAACTTTATAAACAAACTAACAAATATTATATAAAATAAAACCTAATTACACCAATACACCACCTTTTTTCAAACAACCAAAACTTATTTTTTAACAAAATAACACCACCTAATATTTCCAACAATAATAAACTTAATTTCCACAACAATACACAACTTATTTTTTCACAAAATAAACAACTATTATTTTTTAAAACAATTAAAAAAAATAAATACAAAAAAAACCAACTTTCTTTTTTTAAACAATACCACAACCTTTATTTCCCAAACAATTAAAACCAACATTTTTTCCAAAACAAAACAACCACCTTTTTTTTTTCAAACAAAAAAACATCTTTTTTCACAACAATAAACAATCTTATTTTTCAAAATAGAACCAACTTTTTTTACACCATTAACACAACTTATTTTTCCTCACAACAAATAACATACTTATTACAAACCATAAACCAACTTTTTCTTCAAACATAAACCTAATTTTTTTCAAAAATAAAAAAACCTTATTTTTTACACAATAACAAACTTATTTTTTTTTTTTAAACCAATAACATCAACCTAATTTTTTTTCAAAACAATAACACAACTTTAACACAAACACAACTTTTTTAACAACCAATAAACAACCTTTTACAACAATAGAAACCTTTCTTTCCCAAAATAAACAACCTTATTATTTACAAATACACCACCCTTATTTTTCCACAACCATAAAAAACCTTTTCAAAAATAAACCAACTTATTTTCTCACAAACAATAAACAACATTAAATAATAACAACAATATTTTAAACAATTACACAACAATTTTATCAAAAACACAACATAAATTATATCCAAACCAAACTTTTTTTAACCAAAATAACACAATTATTTTTTTTACCAAAATAAACCATTTTTTTTCCTAAATAAACAACTTTATTATATTCAAAATTAAACAAAATATTTCCAAAAATAACACAACCTATTTTCACAAAATAAACCACACTTTTTCAAACAATAAACCAACTTTTTTTAACATACAAAAATTTTTTCCACAACAATAAACAACTTTATTTTTAAACATAACAAACCTTTTCCAAAAATAACAATTTATTTTTTATCCACACAACAACCAAACTTTTTTTTAAACTATAAAACAACTTTTTTTTCCAAAATAACCCCATATTAAAAATTAACCACTTTTTTTTACACAACAATAAACCAATTTATTTTCACAAACCAAAATAAACAAACTTTTTTTAAAAACAATAAACCAACCTTTTTTTCAACAATATCACCAACTTATATATACACACATAAAAACAACCTTTTTTCCAACCCAATTACAACACCTTTTTTTATTTTTTTTTTTTCCAACCAATACCAACAATTTTCAAACATAACCAACTTTTTTTCCCAACATTAACCAACTTCTTTTTTCAACAATACCAACTATTTTTTACAATATAACCCAACCTTTTTCAAATAACACAACCATTATACAACACAACACAACTAATATAATTCCAACCAAAAAAACTTAAAATTTCAACCCTAACAAATATTATTTCAAACTAAACCAACAATTTTTTAACAACAATACACAATTTATTTCCAACAATAAAAACTTTTTTCAAACAATAACACAACTTATCAACTATAAACCACCTTATTTTTTACAACCATAACACAAACCTTTTTTTTTTAATTAAAAATACCACAAATTAATTTTTTTCACAACATAACACCCTTATTTTTTACAACAATAAAAACCCTTGTTTCACACAACCTAAACACACTTATATTACCATAACAACAACTTTTACAACAATAAAGAATTTTTTTGAAAACATAACACACTTTTTTTTTCATACATCAAACCTTTATTTAACACGCACTCAACAACTTTTTTTTTAAAAATAACACCAACTTTTTCAAATAAAACACCTTTATTATTCACACAAACAAAAAACCAACTACATTATACACAACAAAACACCAATCATGAACACAAATAACACCATAATTATTATAAAAAACAAAAATATTTAATTTCCAAATAATAACACAACTATTTAAACATAACCCAACCTTTTTAATACAAACACACAAAATATATTTATATAACAACATAAACATTTTAATTACAACAATCAAACCTTTTTCACAACCACTAAACCACTTATTTTTATACAAAATAAAAAACTTTTTTTACCAAATAAAACCAATTATTTATTTAAAAAAAAATTAATTACACACCAAACCAACTAATTCAACAATACCAACTTATTAACCAATAACACATTATTATAACATCAATAACACACTTAATTTATTTTCCACAAAAAAAAACCAACCTTTTCAAAATAAACAACCTTTTTTATAAAAAATAAAAACATATATTTCCAACCATAAAAAATCTATATACCACAACAAAAAAACTTTTTTTTACACATAAATAAACCAATTTTAAACATAACAACCTAATTAAATACAACAAATCACAATTTATTTCAAACAAAAAACTTCTTTTAAACCCATACTCCCCCCAATAATTAAAATCAACAACTTTTCCCCAAACCCAAAAACACAAACCTTTATCAACAATAACAACCTTTTATTACAACAATAACACAACTTTATATATTCACAAAAATACCACCAACTATTCAACCTCACATCAACTATATTTAAATAATAACCCCAATTATTTTTCTTTACAAATAAAAACTTTATATTTTCACAACAATAACACCACTTTTACAACAAAAAACAAACCATATTTTTTCCAAACAATACACAACTTTTAATTCAAAAATAACACCCCTTATTTTATCAAACTAATACAAACCTTTTTATCCAAAATTTCATAAAATAACACAATTATTCAAAAACGTCTGTTACACCAACCTTTATTTTACAAACCAAACACCATTTATTATTTATTTACAATACTAAACCACCATTTATTTTACACATAACACAACTTAATTTTTACCAAAAATCAAAACCTTCAAAAAACAAACACAACCCATATTTTTTTTACACAAAAAAACCACTTTTTTTATAATACTTATCCCAACTTTATAAACAAATAAAACACTTTTTTTTTCCCAAATAAACACCTTTTTTCAACAATAACCACAAAATTCAACACAAAAAACACCTATTTTTCAAACAAATAAAACAAATTTTTACAATAACACACTTATAATACACAATAAACCAATATCCACCATCAAAACTTATAATCCCCCCACAAAAAACCCTAAAAATCACCAAAATAACAACCAAAATAACCCAAACTAACAACAACTAAATTAAAACCATCAAAAAAACATTTATAAACAATAAACAACAAAAATAAAACCAATAACAAATTATAATACACAAAAAACAACATAAACACACCATAACCATTATTAAACAAAAACAAATTATAAAACACAAACAATACACAACTATTTTTTTACAAACAAAAACAACCTTATATAACAACACAATAACACACCTTTATAAAAAATAACAAACTTTTTTAAACAAACACCCAACAAAATACACAAAAACCAACCAATTTTTTTATACAAAAAAAAACCAATAAAAAAATAACCCACTTTAAAACCAATAAAAAAATATTAAACACAATAAACAATTTTTATTACACACCAACAACAATCAATTTAAAAAAAAACAACTTTTTTTTATACACACAATCACAACAACAACATAAAAAATTCAACCAACTAATTATAAACACAACCACACACAACCTATTAAATCCAACATAAATAAACAACTTTAACAAACCAATAACACAAATAAAAATAAAAATCAATAACAAACCCTATATCAAACCACAAACAAACAAATATATTACAACCAATTAAAAACTATTTTTTTACAACAAAAAACCCCTTAAACAAATAAACTCACATTTTATTTTATAAAACCCAACCATACACCACTCATTTCCCAAAAAAACACCATTTTTTTTATACACAAAATCAACCAACTTATTACAAACAATAACCACAACTTAAAAACACACCAATAAAAACTATATTTTATATCAAAAAATCACCCACCTTAAACACAAAACCAACTTTTTACTTTTACACACCCTAAACCTATATATTTATTACAACACTTACACCAACCTTTTTTATTTCAATACGAACACCCACCTTTTTCTCACACAAATAACACAACTTTTTTATCAAAAAATAAACTCCCTTAATTATAAAACAACAATAACCCTTTTTTTAACACATAAACACAACACTTTACCACAACAATAAACAACTTTTTTTCACAACCATTACCCAATTTTTTTATCACAACCATACCAACTTATTTTTTACCACAAAACCAACCATAATTTTTTACAATAAACACAACCTTAAATTCCAAAAAATAACAATTTAACAAAATAACCATCTTTTTATCACACCATAACAACTAAAATTTGCACCAAATAACAACAACTTTATTCACAAAAAAAACCACTTTTTTTAACATAAAAACATTTTAACAACAATAAACACCTTTTAATTATCCAACCATAAACATAACCTTATATTTCAAACCCAAACACAACTTTTATTTTTAAAAATAAACAAACCTTTTTTATCCACAACCAAACAAAACTTTTCACAACAATACAACCACCCTTTTTTTTTTTTTTTTTCCCAACACAATAACATTTTACCAACCCTATAACTTATACCAAACATACAATAAACACCTCATTTTCTTCACACAAATAACAACAACTTTTTTTTTTTTTCTAATAATAACACCAAAATATTATTTTCAATAATAACCCAAATTTACACCCATTAACACACCTTTTTTTCTAGAACAATAAACCAACTTAATTTTTTTCACAACAATACACCCTACATTTTTTTACAACATAAACAAACATTTTTTTCACACACATTAACAACCAAATTATTTTTTTTAAACAATAACACAACCTTTTACAAATAAAAACTTATTTTTTCACAACACAATTAAACCCAACCTTTTTTTTCACAACAATAACCCAATTATTTTTTTCACATTTATAAAACAAACTTTTTCAAACCATAACACCAACCTTTTTCACAACAATAACACAACCTTTTTTCACAACATTACACCAACCTTATTTTTCACTAACCATAAACAACCTATTTTTTTCACAAACAATAAACAACTTTTTTTTCTCACCACAACAATAACCAACCTTATTTTTTTCCACAACAATAAAAATTATTTTTTTCAACATAATACACAACTTTTTTTTACAACAATAAACAACTTTTTCCAACCAATAAACACATTTTTTTTTTCACAAAATAAATACTTTTTTCACACAACAATAACCTTACTTCTTTTCACAAACAAGAACATCAACCTTTATTTTCTTCACAACAATAAAACAACCTTTTTTACATCAAAACAACAAACTTAATAAATATAACACACTTTTTTAACAACCAATAAAACAACATTTTAAACAATAACACCAACATTTTCTTTTTCACAACCAATAAACCAAACACCCCCTTTTTTTAAACTATAACACCAAAACTTTTTTTTACCACCATAACCCAACCATTTTACAACCAATAAACAACTTTTTTTCCACCACAATAACCAACCTTTTTTTCAACACAAATAAAACAACCCTTTTTCCAAACATAACAACCTTATTTTTTAAAACATAACACCTAATTTTTCCAAACAATCAACCACCATATTTTTACAACAAAATCACACCATAATTTTTCAACAAAATAACACCTACATTTTTTCAACACAATAAACAACTTATTTTCACAACATAACAACCTTTTTTTCCACAACAATAACAACCAACCCTTTTTTCACAAAATAACACAACCTTTTTTTCCCAACCATAAACCAACCTTTACAAACAATAACCAACCTTTTTCAAACCAATAAACCAACTTTTACAAAAATAACACAACCTTTTCACAACAATAACACCAAACTTTTTTTTCACACACGCAATAACAACCAACCCTTTTACAACAATTACACAAACTCTATTTTTTTCACAACATAACACAATTTTTCACAACTAAACCCAACCTTTTTTTCACAACATAAACACTTTTCAAAATATAAAACACACAATAACACAAAATTATTTCACAACACATAACACCAATTTTTTTCAACAATAACACCAACCTTTTTTTTCAAAAATAAACCATCAACCTTTTTTTAAAAAATAACACAACATATTTTTTTCCAAATTAAAACTTTTTTTTACAAAACCAACCAACATTTTTTTTCACAACATAACACAACCTTTTTTTTCACATAACACCAATATTTTTTTAATACAATAACAACATTTATTTTAAAACATAACACCAACTTTTTTTTAACAACATAACACCCACCTTTTTTTTCCACAACATAACACCAACCTTTTTTTTCAACAATACAACACCAATTTTTAAACTAACCAATAAACAAACACTTTTTTTTTTCACACACAATAAACAACTCTATTTTTTTCACAACATAAACCAACCTTATTTTTCAAACATACACTACCTTTTTTTTTTTCCAACAATACACAATTATTTTTTTAACAACAATAAAAACAAACCTTCTTTTTACATACAATACATACCATTATTATTCTTTTTTCCACACAAATAACACCAACCTTATTTACAACAATTACACCAACTTATTTTTTTCACAAAATAAACAACCTTAATTTTTTAAATACTATAAACAAACTTTTTTACAAACAATAAACACAAAATTTTCTTTTACAAATAACACACTTTTTTTTAACAACAATAAACCAACTTTTTTCAAAACAATAAAACAAACCTTTTTACAAAACAATCACACAACTTATTTTTCCCACAACCAATACAACCCTTTTTTTTTCAAAACAATAAACAACCTTTTTTTCCAACAATAAACAAACCTTTTTTTTCAAAAATAACACCAACTTTTTTTTACAACAATAACAAAACCTTTTTTCCACATAATAAAACAACTTATTTTTCAACATACCCAACTTTTTTTTTCAAAAAATTACACCACCTTTTTTTTACACAAATAAACTTTTTTTTTCAAAACTAACACTTATTTAAAACAAATAAACAACCTTTTTTCCACAAATAACACCACCTTTTTTTTCAAACAAATAACACCAACTTTTTTTTCCACAAAATAACAACTTATTTTTTTCAAAATAACAAACCTTTTTTTTTAAACCAATAAAAATACCTTTTTTTTCCAACAATAACACCAACTTTTTTTTTTAAAAATCACACACTTTTTTTAAACAATAAACAACTTTTTTTCACAACAATAAACAATCCTTATTTTTTACACACAATACACATTATTTTTTTAAAACAATAACACCAACCTTTTTTTTCACACACAATAAAACAACATTTTTTCAAACAATAAACCACCTCTTTTTTTTCCACACAATAATCCAAATTTTTTTCCAAACAATAAACAACCTTTTTATTTCACAACCTAAACAATTATATTTTTCAAAAACATTAACAAAATTTTTTTTCACACACATTAACAAAAACCTTTAATATCACAACATAACACCCCATTTTTTTCTTTTAAACCAATATCAAACCTTTTTTTTTTACAAAATAAACCATTATTTTTTTTACACAAAATCACAACATTTTTTCTCAACAAATAACATAACTTATTTTTTTTAACACATAACACCAACCTTATTTTTATCAATAATATATAACCTACTTTTTTTTAAACCATAAAACCAACTTATTTTTTTCCACCACAAAAACAACCTTTTCAACAACAATACAAAACTTATTTTTCTACAACAAATAACACACCTTATTTTTTCTCAACAAATAACACAACATTCTTTTTTCAAAATAAGCACCAACCTTTTTTTTTTCAAACACAAATAACATAATTTTTTTCACACACAATAAACCATACATTATTTTTCCACAACAATAAACCAACCTTATTTTTTTTTTTCCATCAAAATATAACAAAAAACTTTATGTTTTTCAAAAACTAACACCAAACCTTATTTTTTTTCACAAAATAAAACAGCAAACTTTTTTCTTCCACAACTATAATACCAACTTTTTATTTTTTCAACCATTAAACACATTTAATTTTTCAAAAAATAAACAATTTTTTCACAACAATATACACCAACCATTTTTTTTCAAACAATAAAACACCCTTTTAAACAATAAACCACATTTTTTTAAACACAAATTAAAACAACCCTTTTTTAACAAAAATAACACAAACTTTTATTTTTCACAAAATAACACCATCCTTTTATTCCAACAATAAAACACCAACCTTTTTTACAACAATAACCTACTTTTTACAACTATAACACAACCTTTTTCCAACAATAACAAACTTTTTTTTTTAAACATACACAACCTTTTTTATCAACCAATACTACACCTTATTTTTCCACATAAATAAACACAACTATATTTCTCCACAATAAACCAAACTTTTTAAAACAATCACACAACTTTTTCAAACCAATAACACAACACTTTTTTTAACAACTATTACACCACACTTTTTTTTTCACAAATTACCCAAAATTTTTCACATCAATATCACCCTCCATATTTGTTTTAAAACAAATAAACCAACCCTTATTTTTTCTCACACATTAAACAATTATTTTTCAAACAATAAACAACTTTTTTTCCATTAACAACAAATAACACCAACATTTTTTTACAAAAATACACAACTTATTTATCACAACAATAAAACAACATTATTTTTCTAAACAATAAATCACAACTTTGTTTGTCCATACATACTAAAAACTAATTTTTTTACCAACTATAAACACAAACCCCTTTTTTCTTTACAACAATAAACAACATGATTTTTCACAAATTAAACAACTTTTTTCACCAACAATAACACAACTTTTTTCACAACACCATTAACACAAAATTTTTTTTTTTTAAACAATAAACCAATTTTTTCAACAGCAATATCACAACCTTATTTTTTTAAACTATAAATAACCTTTTTCACAACAATAACACAACATTTTTTTACAAAATAAACAACCTTTTTTAACAATAAACCTAACCACTTTTTTTTTTCACTACATAAACAACCTTTTTAAACAATAACAATCTTTTTTCACAACAATAAACATCTTTTTACAAATAAAAACTTTTTTTTTTTTCCACATAATAAACACCAACCTTTTTTTTTTCACAACATTAACACCAACTCTTCTTCAAACAATTAATCACCAATTATTTTTCCAACAATAACACCAACTTATTTTCCCACAAAATCACACCACTTTTTCACAACCATACAACAAACCTTTTTACAACATACAACAACATTATTTTTTTTTTTTACAACATAAAAAACTCTTTTTTTAAAACAATAAAAACTCTTTTTGTCACAACAATACAACATACTTATTTTTTATCACAACATTAAAACACTTTTTTTCAACAAAAACCAAGCCTTATTTTTTTTCAATTTTTTCAACCATAACAACCTTATTTTTTTCAAAAATAACACACCCTTATTTTTTTCACAACAATAAACACCTTTTTTTTTAAAAAATAAAACACCACATTTTACAATCAATAAAACCCAACCTTTATTTTTCAAAACAATAAAACCAACATTTTTTTTTTCCCAACCAATAACACCTACCTTATTTTTAACAACAATACACCAACTTATTTTTCACAAAATAAAATCTTATTTTTTTCACAACAATAAAATAACCTTTTTTTCACCAAAATAAACCACCATTTTTTTACAACAATACACAACCTTTTTTCAAAACACCAAAACACAATTTTTTTCCACACTAATAAACACATTTTTTTCACACAATAAAAACTTTTTTTACAACAAAACCAACTTTTTTCCAACCAATAAACACCAACCTTTTTTTCAAAACAATAAACAAAACTTTTTTTATTAACAACAAGAACACCAACTTTTTTTCACAAAAATAACACTAAACCTTTTTTTTTTAACAACAATTAACTTACCTTTTTTAAACAACAATTAAAACCACCTTTTTTTTACACAAATATCACCAACTTTTTTCACAAAAATAAACACAACTTTTTTCCCAAACCATTAAAAACCTATTTTTTTTTTACATCAATAACACCAACTATTTTTATCCCACAACATAAACAAACCTATTTTCCACAAATTACAACAATTTTTTTTCCTCAACATTAACAAACTTTTTTACATCAATAAACCAACTTTTTTATTTTTTCAACAATGACAACCTTTTTTTTATTTTTCAACACAATTACACCTAAATTTTTCCACAAATTTACCTTTTTTTTTTCACACACCATTATCAAACACTTTTACCCTAAACAATTAACACTTCGTTTTTTTTTTTTCACAACAATTAACAACCTATTTTTCACACACCATTAACAACATACCTGTTTTTTTTTCCCACAAAATAACACAAACTTTTTTTATCAACAATAAACAAACATTTTTCTTTCACACAAAATATACCAACCTTTTTTTCACGAACCATTATCAGCAACTTTTTTTTAAAAAACCTTAACACCATCCTTTTTTCAAATACACTTAACAAACCTTTTTTTCCACAACAATTACCATTCCATTTTTACAAATATAAACACCAAACTCTTTTTATTAACAAATTTAAACACTTTTTTTCACATCTGATTTCAACATCTTCTTTAAACATTAAAACAACGTTTTTTTGCCACACAACATATTAAACACGCACCGTTTTTCAAACCAATTAAATAAAACCGGTTTTTCACTATTAAAGTAAATACATCTTTGTTTAAACAACAAGAAACCTAATTATTTTTCAAATACTATAACTAATACTGCGATGTTTTATAAATAAAACAACCTTTTTTGTTCAACACACAATTTCTCAATCCTTTGTTCTCTTCCTAGTATCCATCATTTGTTTCCATACCTCTTATATAAATAATTGTGTTTTCCTCAACAACTATAAAAAAACAGTTTTTTCATAAAACTTACATAACTTAACCTTTGGGTATTAAATTCCAATATACTACTTAAGTATGGTTCCTAACTTACATAGAAAAACCTTGTTGTTTCCTATAAATTTAAAAATACCTGTGTTCTTATACTAATTTTTAAAAATCACATTGTGATGTTGGCCTTTATGTAAATAAATTTTTTTTGGTCACACATAATGATCAACTATATTAAATTATGTGAACAACTACAATAATCACCAACTCCTTTTTCCCCAAAACATTAATCAACAAACTTATATTTTTTTTTAAAAAATAACACCTAACTTATTTTTTTCATACAATAATACATAACTTATTTTTTGTCATCAAAATAAAACAAATTGTCTCAAAATACACAAAATCTATTAATTTTTCAAACAATAACAACTTTATTTTCAACCTATAACTAAATTTTTTTAACAATAAACCAACCTTTTTATCAAACAATAAACCAACTTTTTTTAAACAATAAAAATTCTTTTTATTTTTTACAAAATAAAAAACATCATTTTTTCACAACAATAAAACAACCTTTTTGTTTAAACAACAACACAAACCTTATATTTCAATACAATAAACATACACTTTTCTCAACAATAAACCAACTTAGTTTTACAAAATAAAACAACCTTTTTTTTCAAAATAACAACTTTTTTTAAAACTCAATAACACTAATCATTTTTTTAAAAAAATAACACCAAACTTATTTTTATCACAAAATAACTACAACCTTTTTTTTCCTAACAATAACACCAATCATTATTTTTTACAAAATACACAACCTCTTTTTTAAACTTAACAACATTTTTTTAAAATAATAAAATTTTTTTTAAAAAATAACACCAAACTTTTTTTCAAAACAATAAACACACTCTTTTTCCAAACACTATAAACAAATTTTTTTCACAACCAATAACAATTATTTTTTCAAAACTAAAAAACTTATTTTTTTTTTTCAAAACAATAAATAAATTATTTTTTTTTAAACAATAACAAACCACTTTTAAAAAATTAAACAAACCTTTTTTTTCAAAATTAACCATACTTTTCTAAACCAATCTCTAAAACATTATTTTAAGAACATTGAACACCAACCTTATTTTTTATAAAACTATAAACCATATTTATTTTTTCCATATCACTATATAACAAATCTCTTAGTTTTCAACTAAAAATAATATACAACATTTTCAATTTTAATATAATTATTTTTCCAAAAAAATATGGCAAACTTTTTTTTAAACCTAAACCATCTTTTTGTACTAATCTATAACAAACTTTTTTTTCAAAAAAATACAACAAACTTTTTACAACAATAAACAACCTTATTTTTTCAAAACATAAACCAATTTTTTTTTCAAAACAATAAAACAACTTTTTTTACTACAATAAAACAAATTCAAAAAAGTAAAAACCGTATTTTTTTTCACAAATTAAAGCCATTTTTTTTCAAAATAAAACAAAACTTATTTTTCAAACAATAACAACAACCTATTTTAAAAACAATAACACAAACCTTTATTATAAACAATACACATTTATTTTTTACACAATACCCAACCTTTTTTTTAAACAATATACAACTTTAACAATTTAACAACACAAAAAAAAATAATAATATAATTCTTAAAACCTACTAATTAATAAATAACCCCTATAATTCAAACCAACACCCTACTCAATTTATACAAACTATCAATTTAAACATCATATTAATTATACCAACACAACTAACATACAATACCTATCACATAATAAAACCCTATAATATACAATACCTACATACATTAACAAACCAAACACCCTACTAAATTAAATACCAAAACCCTTCCTACAATCATAACAAATTATCAATTATAAATCACCCCTACTACATTTAATAAAAAACTATAATATATAAAACCCTACTACAAGATACAAAAACTACATATCATATCAACAACTATCACATTATACAACACTACTAACATTTATACAACACATCACATTATACATACTACCCAACTACATTCCATACATACCCCTACTTTTCCATAATACAATATCACATCAATTAATACACTCTAATATTATACCAAACACCCTAATCACATATAAAACCTAAATTCATTACACCAACCCTATCTCAATATACATCCCATAACTCTACATCATACCAACTAACTACATTCATAACACCTAATAATTATACAACACCTATAATTATACCAAACCTATTACATTATCAAACCCTATAACATTATCAAACCCTTCACTTATACAAACCAATATTAATAAAACCCTACTAATAAATCACTATAAATTACAACTCCTATAATTAATAAAACCTATCAATTAATTACCAAATATAATCATACAAACCTACTAATTATAAACACTACTATACATAAACACCCTATAATTTATCAACTATAATACATACAAACTACAATTATAAATATAACTTTAATAAAATACTCAATAAATAAACTATACATTAAACCTTAATATACAACTATACATTATACCAAACTACTAATTCAACCAAAAACCTTCTTAATTATAACAACCTATCAATTATACAACACCATAATAATCATCCACCTATCACATAATACCAACACTACTCAATTAATTACTAACATAATAATTTACCCAACACCTAAATTAATAAACAACTATACTATAAAAACTATCACTTATACCACCTACTAAACATCAACATACCTAATATTACATAAAAAAATACTAATCATCAAACCTTAACACTTAAATAAATCTACTAAATTCATACTTCTCCCACTACTCACATTATACAACACTATACATTTACAAACTATCAATTTACCAAACCCTACTCACATTCATGAAATACAATACTACAATTATACAAAACCTACTCAAAATTATACAACCCTTACATTCCAATAATAAACCTAATAATTATAAAACCCTAAATCATTATAACAAACCTACTCACATTATACAAACCCATACTAATTTCACATACAAACCCTACTAATCATACAAACTAATAAATTATAACAAACCCTAGCAAATTCATACAAAACTACTCATTATACAATATCAATTCATACAAACCCTACAAAATCCTAACCCTAACTAAATATACCAAACACTCGCAATTTCTCCTACAACACCTATTAATATACCAACACCTATAAATCTATACAAATACCCTATAAATCCTACAACACCCTACTAAATTCTACCAACATTCTACTATATACAACACAATAACACCTATAACTACTTACATACATAAAACTAATAATTATACAAAACTTCTAATAAAACTACTAATTTAAAACTACTAATATAAAAATACTAAATTTAAAACTATAATTATACAACCATCTAATAAAAAATAACTATACATTACATCAAACCTACTCAATTATCAAAACCTACTCACAATATAAAAACTACTAATTAATAAACTATAATATACCCTATAAATATACACACCCACCTAAATTAAAAAATCCATTATAAACACAATAATAAATACCAAAACATATCAATATTGTTTATACAAAATAATACATTCCATAAAATACTAATTAAAAAAACCACATAAACCTTTAAACAAACCCTAACTACATTATACAACACCTCTAATTATACACACAACACAAATTCTACAAACTACTCAATATAAACAATCAATTAATACAAACTATACATTAAAAACAATACATTAAAAAAACTATCACAAAATACCAAACCTATAATATAATACAATCTAAAATAATACAAAATTCATCAAAACACTCAATTTAAATATACTTATACCAACTACACATATATAAAAAACACCTACAAAATCAACAACACTAGCACATTAACAAACCCTACTACAACATCCAAACCTACTAATTTATACAACATCTATCACATTTCTACAACACTCTATAATAATAAACCTCTATATTCCAATACAAAACCTACACTTCATACACACCAAATAAATACAAACCAATATTATACCAAAACTACTCACTTATACAACACCCTATAATTCAAACCAAAACTACATATAAACCCTAATACATTAATAAACCTAATCATTTCATAAACCTATAATTAACCAAACTCTAATATACCACACTTCAATTTATCAACACCTATATCCATAAAACCTCTAATAAATACAACACCCTATAATTATACAAAACTATAAATTCTATAACAAATACATTTCACATTACATACCAAACCCTTACATTTTTATAACCTATCCATATAAACACACTTCATTCATAAAAACCTATCATTACAAACAATACCTATAATTATAAAATTTACTTATACAACATAATTAAAAAACCTATATTATAAAACCTACTCAATTAACATAAACCCCATAATATAAACATACACACAATTTCATACAACTATCACATTCAAAACACCCTATACTTATACAACCTACTCCTTTTAATCTATTAATTTCTAAAAACTCTACTATATTAAAAACACATATATAATAAAAACTTCTACTTATACAAATCTACTAATCATACAAATTACTCATATACATACTACTAATTATCAACACTACTACATTTTACAACACCTACTAACATATTCAAACTACTAATTCCTATAAAACCCCTATCTCATTATACCAACACAATCAAATTATACAATACACAAAATAAACTATCAATATAATACCAACAACTAATCAATATAATCAACATACTCAATTATAAAACACATAATTATAAAAACTACTCAATTTATACCAACTATCAATCAAAAAACCCTACTAATTATAAACACCCTACTAATATCAATACAAACCCTAATCATTCAAAAACATATAATTATACAACACCCCAATATACAAAACCTATAATTCTACAAACATAAACATTAATACCAACTCCACTCACATTATACCAACCTATCTATTTATACACACACTAACAATTCTTCAACACTCTACTAATTTACAACACCCATACATTCCATACCCACCTAAAACTTATAACAAATCACATTTAAAAAAAACTTTCATAAAAATAAAACAAACATAAAATAAAAAACTACTACAAAAACCACCATACAATATAAAACACCTACTCACAACAAACCCAACACACATATCAAAACTAATTATTACCACCAATAATACAAAATATAATATACAACCAACTAAAATACAACAATCAAAAAAAACAATACATCACAATACAAAACTATTAATATAAACTCCCTTACAATAACAAACTTATCTAAAACTAACACATAAAAAACTATAATTATACAACTAAAATAAAAACCCTAATAAACAAACACCCCTATACATTATCAAACTTCAATTTTAAAAAACCAATTATACCACACTTACTAATAAAAACACCCTCAATATATACAAACCTATCACTATAAAACCCTACTAAAATTACATAAAACCTACTAAATTCATACAACATACTAATATACAAACCTATACATATACCAACAAACCTATAATTACATACCAAACATTACATATACCCTATAAATTAATACAACACCCTATTAATTATACAACTACTACATCCAAAACACTAATACATATAACAACACTCTATAATATAAAAAACCTACTACATTAAAATAACACATACTCAAATATAAAACCTATACATTTCCCAACATAAATTCAAAAACACCCTCTACATCTACATACAACACCCCTATCAATTTATCCAACACCCTATATTTTACAAAAACCCCTACTAATTATAAACCTACTCGATTCGAAAATATCACCCTAATAAACAATCCATACACAAAACTAATTACAAATCCTACTAACAATAATACCAAACACTACTACATTCTTACAAAACCCTTACTAATCATACCAAACCTATATTTATAAATTATTCACATTTTACATACACATTATAATTATAAACATACACTTACTCATTAATAACAAACTCTTACTACATTTAATCACTTATCTACATCCTTACAAAACCTACTATCATCCATACAAATCAATTATAAACCTATACATTCATAAGCCAACTCCCTAAATACATTCATAAAACACCTTCTATTCATACAAACTCCTACTACAAACTATCAATTCTAAACACTTATACATTCAAAATAACACTATAAATTATACAACACCTTTACTCACATTAAACAACCCTAATCATTATACATACACCCTACTCAACTATACAACTCCTACTAATTAAAACACTACTCACATTATAAAACTTAATTAAACAAAACCTATCTTAATTACAAACCTATACATTATACAACCCTACTCAATTAAAAAACCTATCATTATAAACACTTCACATAACAAAACAATCATTTCAATACCAACCAAATAACTTAAACTCTAATCCATACAAAACTACTACATTATAATCACTACTATATAACAAAACCTACTACAATACACAACCCCATCAATTATAACAACACTATACTTCATATCCAACACCTACTAAATTAAACCACTACTCATTCATAACAAACTACTACATTATACAACTACAAAATATACAACACCTACTACTTAATATAACCTTACTCAATATAAACACCTATATACATTATAAACCCTACTCAATTACTCAAACACCAATATACATCATACAACACCTAATAACATCATACAAACCTAATAATTCCATACCAACCCAATCCATATCCTACACTATAATTATACAACACCTATACATCATACAAAAATTTCCATAAAAACTATCCATTATACCAAACCCTATCACATAATACACCCTACTCAATTCCAAAACACTACTCACATTATAAACCTAATAAAAATAAAACCCTATCAATTAATACAAATACTCCTTAAAAAAACCCTTTACATTCATACAAACCTACTATAACATACCAAACCTCTACTCCATTCTACAAACTCTATCAAATTATAACATATAATCCCTACAACCTACTCATATAAAACCTACTACATATACCAAACTATAATTTTTTTTTTAAACTTCAATATACAAACCTTACTCACATTTATACAACACCCTTATACATAAACACTCTACTTTACAAAACTATCAAATTCAATACAACACTACTCACACAATTTTTATTACACAATAAACAACCATTTTTACACTAATAAACCTATAAAACTACTAATTAATAAACACCTTACTACATCATACAACACTACTACATCTTCACAACCTTAACATATACCCAAACACTCAATCCAAACAAACCCTATAATTAAAAAACTCTAATTAAAAACACCTCTATTCTAAACACACTATAATTCATACCAACACCTATATTATACACACCTATACATTCTAAAACCTACTACATTACTTTACACAGCCTTTTAAATTCCATATAAAACCTACTCACATTTCTAAAAACTCCACAATTTTACAAACCTATATTTAACCAACACATACTCACATTATACAAATACTCACTTCTACAACATTCTACACCAAACTAAACCCCTCTAAATTTATCGAACAACAATCACAGTATACAACACTTAATAAAACATCTACTACCTCCAAAAAACACATACCCCAAAACCTTCACACTTATAGAAATAAAACCCAAAAAAACCTTACCTCAAAAAATCACTATTACCTATCCCAACCCAAATCACACTCCTCACAATATAACTACCCCCCTTATACAATACATTATCCCCCCCCCCACAAACTACACTACACCAAACTCACCATAAAAAAAATCCAAATTTCCATTCCATCAAATAACACTCTCCAATTAACTCACAAAAACCACCTCCCAAAATACTACACCTTATACTATCACTTCTATCCCCACCCAGAACCTAAACAATATAACATCTCCATAATCCTAATCAATTTATTAATATCACAAATTCTCCTTCCCCATATCACAACTCTACAATCTAACACAAAATACATAAACTCCATAAGTATACCTACTCCCCCTTACCACAATAATATACCACAAATCAAAAATCATTACAACAAACTAATTAAAAAACCACTTTATTTACATACCCTCCAAAAATACCCTCTTAACCCTCAATCCTAAGACCCAAATCCACCCCTCATGAATACTACTCACACTTTCAATTTATACTATTGACCCACAACCACACTTCATCACCTTTAATCCAGAATCACTACACAATATAAATTACATATTTCTCATCCTCATTCTAAACTATTGATCTCCTCCAATTAAGTTAAATATTAATACATCATTATTTAATACTACCCCATTATTAAATTATGATAATCCAAACACAACAGCTTATAAATATCACAGAATCCATTCCTCAATATAAAAAAAAGACCATAAATTACTCATACCTCAATAATCAATCTTACAATCCTAACCCAAATACAATTCCCAAAAGACACCCCTTATACATTCAATTATCCCTCCACCAATAAAAACATTCACCTAACATACTATAAAAAAACCATATTCTATTCCCCTAAATAACAAACCTCTTTCCCAATCCCTTAAACCAATATAAAAAATCAAAATTATTATACACCCAACTATAAAATAATGTATATCCCAACCACACCAATATATAAAATAATCCCAATATTATCCTTTAAAAAACAAATTCTCAGTCCATCTCTAATAACCAATCTCCCCAATCCCTAACCGCAGTAAATCTCATCCTAATATTATACCCCAATTATATAAAGATTAAATTTATCCCCCACCCAAAACAACAAGATAAACCCTAAATCACATAAAATAAACTAAATTTTCTTCCCCTCTAATAACGAACTCTACCCTAATCCCTAACCAGCAAAATCCAAATATGAGAATATTATTATACCACCAATTTAATAGTAACTTATAAATTATCCCAAAATACTTAAACTGTAAAACTCCTAAGAGACCCTATCATAGAACTGTGTATTAAAACACAATAATTACTACAAATCAAAAATTACTCTTACCCAATCCCTAACCCAAAATCCACCTCAATAATAATACCACCCTTTTACAATAACATATCCCCAACCCTCATAACAAATACTACATCCAAAACTAACTTTATAAATACAAGAAAATTCTCACTCCATCAACTATCCAATATCTCCAATCATTAAACATAAATCCACACATCCGAAAAAATATTACCCCCCACTTATACTAATCTCTCATCCCTCCCGCCATACATGCTTAAATACACTAACCAAAACTCACTATAATAAACCAAAAATTTCATTACCACTCCATTTCAATATATCTGTACCAATCATTAAAACAATTCAACCTCACAATAAAAAGATATACCCAAGTATACTATCATTATCAACAAAACAAAAATCAAAAAACTAATAACCATTATCTATTATAAAATACACATTTCGTCATTCATCAAAAACAACTATCCCCAATCCCCTATACAAATCCACCCTCAAAATTTGACTACACCACCCTTAGTTACAACATTATATCCACACCTACCCAAAACAAACACCTAAAACAAAACATACCTATAAAAAACAATGTCTATTCCAATCTACATATACCATATACGCCAATCTAAACATCAAATCAACACTCACGCTAAAATACTACAACACTTATTCAATAAATTATCCACCCCACCAAACAAACATACACCCCAAAACTAACCCAATAAAAAAAAATTTTCTTATCAAATACCAATCTCCCCCCAATCTAACCAATACAACCCTCCCGCAAAGAATACTACACACATTATACAATACTTATCCCCACAAACAAAATAGCAAAAACTAAACCAAATCACCTCCATAAAAAAACCCAAATTCTCTTCCCTTAATAACACTCTTACTACCAATCTAAACCAAATAATTAACCCAAAATACTTCCCCCCACATTATACAATAGACTTATCCCCCAAATAACCAAAAACACACATAACACAATCAATCATAAAAAAACCCCAAATCTTTCATTCCCTCCTATAACACTCCCCTCCCCCAAATGCGTATACCATATCCAGCACTATCCCACGCAATATACGACCCCATTTACACAATACACATATCACCCACAATGCTAATTATAAATTACACTAAACCAAACCTTCAACCTTTAAAAAAACCCAAATTAAGTACCTCAAAAATCATCTTAACCATCTAAACCCCAAATCCACCTCAATAATACTACAACCTTAATAATAATTATCCCCAACAACAAAACAACACTTACACCAAAAATATACCTATAAAAAATCACAAATTCCTATTCCCTCAACCTTAACACTATCCCAATCTCTTATCCAAAATCACTACCTCAAAAATACTACACCCCTTATAAAATTCTCTAATCCCCCCCACCAACCATCAACTAAATCTACAACAAACCCTCACTAATAAAAAAACAATAATTTATACTTAATATTCAAACTCTTACAATCATCTACCCAAAATAATCCCCTCCACCACAAAATACTACACCCCTATATACGTATGGAAATTTTCAAAAACATCCATTATACTTATACTTAACCCAAACTCCATACTACCACCCACCCCCAACTATAAAAAAAATCAATTTCCTTCCTCAAATAACACTCTCCCCCAATCTATCCAAAATCCACATCCCCCCAAAATAATACCCCCCAATTATACTAATCACTATCTCCCCCAACAAAACAACATAAACCCAAACTCTACTATTATAAAAAACCCAAATATCCTTCCCCTTAATAACATACTCTCACCCAATCCTAACCAAATCAAACCTCCCCCCCAAAATACTACCCACTTATAAACTACACTATCCCCACACATAAAATCAATTAAACAAAATAAAATTTCTATCCCTAAATAACCTCTGCCTATCATAAAACAAATAAACCTCCCCCAATAATATACCACCCACTCTTTATAATATAACTATCCCCCCCACAACTATAGAACAAACCTTAGTAATCACCCAAAATCACCTATAAAAAAACCAAAATTATCTACCCTACCAAATAATCACTCTTATCAATCTAACACATAATATCACCTCCCCAAGAATTCTATATCCACCCCATTTACTTTCAATTATCACAAAAAACCAAAAAACACCTACTAAAATCCTATACCTATATAAAAAAACACCAAATTACATCCCCATATTTATAATCAATCTTTACAATCCATAACACAAATACACCTCCTCCCTAAATTACTACCACCACATTATAAAATAATTATCCAAACAACGTAATACAACACTTAACCATATCCTCACATTTTTTAAATAACACTATATATTTCCATTACCCTCTTTTTTTTTTTTTTTAAATAATACTCTTACTCCCAAACAGCATAACATATAAAATCAACACCCCAATATTACTACCACCATATAATTAATTTCCAACACTACATAACTAAATATATAAATATTACTAAACTACACCTAACTAACTATATAATATACACTTTTTAAAATGTCTCATTCAATTAATCAATATTTACTATCAGATACACAATTGCAATCCGCAATTTTTTTTATCACCCAATTATTATTGAATTTTCAAAAATCTATACATAATTAACCAAAACTGCTACTATAAAAATACACAAAATTACCTTCCCTAAATAATGAACTCTTTAACAAATCCCTAAAGACACAAATACAACTCCCTTAATTCTACACCCATTTACAATAACTTATTCCAAACACATCAATACAAATCTACAACCATACCTAACCTATAAAAAAAAACCCAAATTCATCTTATAAATAACAATCTCCCAATCTAAACCCAAATAAACCTCCTATAAATAAAAACTCCCCTTATAAATAATTATCCAACACAACTTAATCACATAAACAAAAACCAAATACCTATTGAAAAATACAAATTTCTTCTAAATAAACTCTCCACCCAATATAACCCAAATAAACCTCCCCAAAATACGACCCCCCTTATAAAAATCACTTATCCAACAAAAAACAACACTACACCAACCTCATCTATAAAAAAACCCCAAATTCTCATTCCGAAATAGACCAAACTCCCCAAAATCTAAACACAAATAACCCATCCAAAATATACCACCCTTATAACATCAATTATCCCACCCACCTAAAACCCAAAAACAAAAAACTCACATATTAATATAACACTATCTTCTCTTCCCATCCAAATAACCCCACTCTCTAAATCCTAACCCAAATCAAACCTCAAAATATACCCTTATAAAATAACATTATCCACCCCACAAAACAAATCTTCACCCAAAATCATCCATGAAAAAAACCAAAAATTACATTCCAATCAATAATCACTATTAGCTATCCCTTAACAATTAAACCCTCACTATTTCTATACCCATTATTACTATAACTTATGCAAACAACCAAATACAACTTTTCTCCAATATGAACGATTAATAAACCAATATGCTATCAGCAAAGAAGAACTCGCCCCAATTTCTAACAAAATTCTACCATCAAAATTATAATTCCCCCCATTATAAATCACTGATCCAAAATACTAATATAAACCTTAACCAAAATATACACATGAACATCCTATTCCCTTCATAAAATTAAAATATACCATCATTATCCACAAATACATCTCATAAATACTACCCCCTTATACAATGAAATATTCAACACCACTTAAAAATCATCACCAAACTCCAAACTTAAAAAAAACTATCTTATATAACTCAATAATCATATATTAAAATCTGATCAAAATCAACTCCTTTCGCACATTATATACTACCCCACAGTTATAAATTCACTTATCCCACCCAAACCAGTATATACACTAAAACCCATTACATATCCTTTATTTATAGCCATATTTCCATCCTCAAATAACCAATATCCACCTATCATAATACAAATCAACCTCACAAAATTATACACCATTTTATAATAAATTATCAAAACCAAAAAATCACTACAACAAATCTACTTATTTTAATTATTTCATTTCTCTCACTTCCTCAATTTCAATCTCCCAATCCTAAAATTCTTGTAATATCTCAATTTTTTATCCCACACATGTATATTTCTCTTTCCCACAACACTCCAAATTAATTTAAAAAAAACCCTAAAACCCAAAACCACCATATTAAAAAACCCAAAATTACTACCTAAACCCCAATACTTCTTACAATCCCTACCAAATCAACCTCTCCCATAATACTACCCCACCTTATACAATAACGCATATCCCACCACAACAAACCAACATACACCCAAAATCACCTACTAAAAAAACCAAATCTCTCGCTTCCTCTAATAACAACTTCGTTCAATCATAACCCCAAATCCACCCCTCAAATATATACCCCCTTATACAATCTTCATCCAACACAACATAAACATAAATTACTCCAAACTCACTATAAAAACCAATCTCTTCCTCATATAATCACTCTTAACGCCAATCCAAAACCAATCCAATCCAAAAATACTACCCCTTATACATAACTTATCCCCCCCCCCCCACCTAAATCAACACCTAAACCAAAAATCAATTTAAAAAAATCCCTAAATTTCTCATTCCCTCATAATAACACTCTCCCAATCCTAACCCATATCCAACACTCACACAATATACTAATATAAATCACTTATCCGCACTCACACAACCTAAAAAAACACATACACCTATCTCAGATAAAAACCCAAATTCTATTATATTTTTAAATATCACATCCTATACAAATAATATCCACCTATAAATAACCCCTCTAAATTAACTTTCCCCCAACCACACAAATAAATAAACCAAAATCATATTAAAAAAATCCACTTTATTACATATACATACATAATCAATCTTCAAATTTTAAAAAAAATAATCCATACATTACGTCTTCCACATTATTACAATCATATCAACAAAAACTTCAAAACTACAAACCAAACTACCTATAATATTATAATCAAATTTCAGTCATATAAGTAGCTCTCTTTATAATCATTAAAAAATAATACATCCCTAAAATTTATTAACGCACCCTGTTTATATATACTGTATGCCAACACACATACCAATAATTCTCCTTCATAACACACTCTAACAGATCCTTGATTTTATTAAACCCAAATTCTCTTCCCTAAATAAACTCTCAAAATCTAACCAAATACACCCTCAAACTACTACACCTTATAAAATACACTTAATCCCCCACTAAACAACATACACCAAACACTACATATAAAAAACCCAAAATTACTACTCAATACAATAGACTCTTACAATCAAACCCAAATCCACCACAAAATACTACCCCTTATACAATCACTTACCCCCCCACAAATACAAAACTACATCAAATCACTATAAAAAAACAAATTCCATCTCCAAATAAAACTTCCCACATTAACCAACTCACCCTCCTCCCCCAAAATAATTACCCACTTATATAATCCTATCCCCGCCATAAACACAATACACCAAACTCAAATATAAAAAAAACCCAAAATAATTCGCCTAAATATCATCTTACCCAATTCCATAACACAAATCACACTCCCATAATACTACCCATTATAAAATACTTATCCACCCCCACTTTAAACAACACTTAACCAAATCACCTATAAAAAACATAATTACTACCATAAATAATCACTCTTACCAATCCTAACAAATCCAACTTTCCAAATATACCCCTTATACAATCACTTATCCCCCACTAAAAAAATACACCCTCCCAAATCACTATAAAAAATAACCAATTTCCCTTCTAATAATCACTCTTACCCCATACCCAACCAAATCCACTCCAAAATTAATACCCCCTTATACAATAATTATACCCCCCCACACCAAAATTCAACACTACACCTCCAAACATCACCCACATAAAGATAACAAATTCCACTTCCTAAATAAACACTCTCCCAAATCCCATAACTCCAAATCCACCCCCCTCCCCAATATACTACCCTCCCTTATATCAATCACTTAGTCCACACCCAAAACAACATTAAACCAGAACTACATATAAAAAAAACAAATTAAGTTCCCCTCAAATAACCTATTCACAATCCTAACACAAATCAACCTCCCCCCCAAAATAATACCCTTATACAATACTTATCCCCCCCCACAAAAGCAACATACACAAAACCTCACTATAAAAAACCCAAATTCATTCCTAAATAACCACTCTCAGCCTGGCTGAATGCCTGTATCTACAATCCACCTCCCAAAATACTAACACCTTATACATCTTATCCCCCCCACTACATAAGCAAAAAGCGCTAATCATATGTATTACAGCTAGCAAATAGTAGTTAAGATCATTGATGTAGTCTAAAAAAGAGAATCAAGCCAAAATTTTCGCCGCTTATTTCTTGCATCTTAAATGTAAGCTCTATCTTGGAGCGCCATCGCAGATCTCGCTGAGATGACCCAATCCACCCTCCAAAATAATTACATCCCCTCAGTAGTTGACAATCACTTATCCACCGCCTTACCATAACAACATATCACCAAAACATAACTATAACTAAAAAAAAAACTAAAATTTACGGTTTAGTTGAAATTTCTCTCAGTCTCCTTAAATCAAATTTGATAGGACATACTTACCCAATCACTAACCCAAATCCACTCAAAAACATACGTCACCCTTAATAAAATCCACTTATCCCCCCCAACCCAAAACAACACTTACAACATACCATAACTAAAAAAACCAAATTCCCACCTCCAATTAACCACTCCTCACAATATACTACCAATTCACCCTCCAAATTACTACCCAATTTTATAATCACTTATCCCCCCCAACACAAAAAACAACACTTCACCAAAATCTCAACTATATAAAAATCAAAATATAATACTCCCAAATAATCACTCTTACATCAATACCCACAGCCTTAGAGATGTGTCAAGTGCCTCCAAAATAATACCCCCAATTTTACAATTATTCTTATCCCCCCCCCACAAAACAACACTTTACACCAAACTAACTATAAAAAACCAAATGTCCTCCCCAAATACACTCTCAATCTAACACAAATCCACCCATCCATAATACTACACCCTTATATCAATCACCTATCCCCCACCCCAACCAACACAAATACTCCAAACCTACTATTAAAGAAAATAACGAAATTTCTTTCCATCAAATATCCCTCTCCCTAGCATAACTAAAATTAAAACATACTAATTTATTATCCCCTTATACATTCTCATACCCCCACTTAAACAACATAAACACATAACCCTAAACTATAATAAAACCACACATAATATCCAAACATAATAATTATAATCTATCTACACCCCCACTAAACGTAACAATCAAATTAAACAACACCATAAAAAATCACAACAACAAAACCCACATATTTTTAACCAACTAATCATAATCCAAACAACCTTCCACTTTTCAATATCCCCACTATTTAGTCCCCCCCCCCCACCCACGCACCATCAAACAAACACTAAACATAAAATTATATTAAAACAAACACGTACAAAAATTACCACCCACCACCTCATATCATCCTCCCCTCCATCATAAAACCAATACCATCAATTAATTCCAAAATATCCCTTATTCATCTCCCCTATCCCCACACCCCTACAATCCAATACAACTTATAACCTAAAAAATTCACAACCCCCACCTATTATTCCACCCCCCAATATACAACCCCAAAACCAAACCTATAATCAGAAACCCACTTATCATCCCCTATCCCCACCACCCTACAATCTCATAACTTAAAACCCTAAAAAAAAATTCCACAAACCCCACCCATATTATACACCCCCAATATACTACACCAAAATCCCTCCCTAATTACTAAATTCCCCCCTAATTAATATCCCCTATCAACCCCACCTACACCATGCACCATAAACCTCACAAACCCATTACAAAAATTCCTCACCACCCCCATATTATCACCCCAAATATTCAACCCAATCCATTCCATTAAACACACCCACCCCACCCTTCATTCATCCCCCACCTATCCCCCCCCACCCCTACAAATACCATAAACTTTCACCCATTATAAGTATATATGCCAACACCCACACACCTTATTATAAACCCCCATTATTCAACCCCAAACACATCCATATTAAAATCACCACATCTCTTCCATCTCCACAACTATCACCACACAACAACATAACAGACACATAACTTCATCTATAACACACTTTAAAATTCAATACAACCCCCTATGTATTATCAACAACAACAAAAATCTAATTCACCAAAAACTTCACTTATTATAAGATTCCCGACATCATTTCCATTTCCACCAATCACAAACAACCATTAAATAATAACATAATTCACCAACCCTTACAAAAATTTCCACACCACCCCATATTATCCCCCCAATTTTACAACACCAAACCCATCCCCTTATTACATATCACCCTATTACATCCCCTAGTGTCCCCCCCCCACAATCATCCCATACCCTACTCACAATACCTCCTTTATCACAAATTCCACACACAAACCATCTCCTATAGCTACCCCAAATCATTCAACATCCAAACCCATCTTATTAAAAAGACTATTCAAATCCTATCCCCCCCCCTACAATCCGCATAACACTTCACCAACAACTTACAAAAATGTCACCCACCACATATTTTTTCCAACGCCCCACAAATATTCAACCCCAAACCTATCCTTTACAACACCCTATTATCTACCCCCCCTATCCCGCCCCCCCCCTACAAATCCCATACAACTGTAGACCACCCCTTAAAAAAATTTCACACCAACCCCATTTATCCACACCCCCCATATTCAACAAACCATCCCCTCTTTACAAACCCCCCATAATCATCCCATATCACCCCCACCCTACAATCCCCATACATTCACCACCCTAAAAAAATTCTACACACCCATATTATTCACCACCCAATTTTTCAACCAAAAACCATACATTACCACCACATACCTCGCCCCCCATCTATACATCCCTCCTATCCACCCCCCCCCTACACATTCCCCTATAACCTCAACACCTTAAAAAAAATTCCACACCCCCATATTATCACCCCCAAGTATTAAAACCCCAATCACATCCCCCTCCTTATTAATTCCCCACTATTCTTATCCCCCCTTATCCTCCCCCCCACTACAAATCCCATAACCTTCACCAAACCCTTAAAAAATTACCACAACCCTACTCCCATATTATCACCCCGCCCAAATAATTCAAACACAACTATCTTACACACACCCCCCTCATTACATACCCCCTATACCCCACCCAACACATTCAATACACTTTCAAATCAACCTTATCAAAAATCCACCACACAACCATATCATCCACCCCCCATATTCACCCAAACCATCCATTAGTTCCACATAACCCCTATTCATTGTCCCCCCATATCCCCCCCCTACACCATTCACACCATAAATTCAGAACCCCTTAAGAAAATTCCCACCACCACACTCATATTATCCACCCCAATAATTTCACACCAAAACATCGCCCTTACAACACCCCCTATTATTCCCTATTCCCAACTCCCACTAAAAATCCATACACCTTAACAACATCTTACAATTAATTCCCCAATCATATCACATTTTATCCTTCCCACACACATTACTTTACAACATATTACCCTTCAATGAATACTACAACTCTAATACCATTCCCAACCTTTAAACAACTCCCATAAATCCATAACCTTAACCACAACTTCAAAATTTCACCACTCACAACTCCATATTATCCTACACAATCATTCAACCCTCAACCCATCTCCATTATTCACTACATCCCCCATTATTCATTCCCCCTATCCCCCTACAATCCAATAAACCTCAACACCACCTTACAAAAATTACACACCAACACCCAACTTATCACCCGACTTCAGTTACAAAACCCAACTCTCACTTATTGCGAAAAATCCCCCCCTTTTATCTCCCCAAACCCCACCCAAACAAAACATCAATAAACTTCACAACACTACAAAAATTACCACACAAACGCCCATATTATAACCCCAAATTCATTCAACACATAACCATATCACTTGTACCCTCACACCACCCACTATTATCTCACATAATCACACACCAACTTATAAAATCCCATACAAATCACCAACACTCAAATAATTCTCAACAACAAGATTATTAAAACCAATGTATACAACACCCAATACCATTCTCCTTATTCTAAAATCATCACACATTTATCTCCCCCACACTTATCCCACCCCCCCATACACATCCATTAAACCTTCAACCAACCATATACAAATATTCCCCATTTAACCCACAGCTAATTATCATACTCCCCATTGCTTTCCAACAAAAAAGAAATACTTTACCAACAAACAATAAATAATATTACCTCACACACTTACTCAACAACATATTCTTAAAAATACAACTTACCAATCCTAAAAAAAATTCCAAACCTAAACATATTATACACACCCAATTCCACAACTAAAACACAGTCAATTATGTCAACATCTCCCCCCTATTCATTCACCTATCCCCACCACTATTCATCATCCATACAACTTTTACACCCCTTAATATTAAAATTCCACAACCCCCCATAGATTATAATCCCCATATCAGTACAACTCCCCCAATCATCTTATTCCAACATCCCGCTCCTATTCATATCCTCCCTATCCCCACCTATAAATCCATACACTTACCACACATTACAAAAATTAACAGCCCAATTATCACCCCATATTCAACCAAACATATCTCCCTTACCCCCCACCACCCCCCTATCACCCACCTATCCCCCCACTACAATCCCATACCACCTCCATCAAATTACAAAATTCCAACAAAACATAGATTTATCCACCCCCCCCAATTTACAACCCAAACCATCGCTTATTAAATCCCCCTTTATCTCTCCCCTATCCCCTCCATTAATTATTCACAACCCCTTACAAAATTAAACACACCATCTTATCACCCCCCATCATTCAACCCAAACCCATCCTTTTAACACCCCCCCATATTCCCCATACCCCCCCCCCTATCCCCCCCCTAAATCCCTACAATCAACACTCCCTTACAAAAATTTTCCACACCCACACTATTATCCAGCCCCAATAATTCAACCTACCAAACATCCTTACCCACACACACCCTCAAACCATCCCCCTATCGCCCCCCCCTCACAACATACAATTCCTAAAACTTAACTACCCACAACCCCTTACAAATTCCCCTCATCCCACCCCTCCATATTATCCTCCCCAATATTCAACCCAACAATCACATTATTCATCATAATACACCCTATTATCTCCCCCCCTATCCCCCCCTAAATCTCCCATACTCCTTCTCACCACCTTACTCAACTTCCCGCAACACCAACTATTATGCACCCACCAATCATGTACAACCCCAAACCCATACATCTATTCCACCACATCCCCCTTATCATTCCCTATCCCCCCACCTACAATCCCAAATACTTCACAACACCTTAAAAAATTCCGACACCATCCATATTTTATCCTATACCACAGACTTAGTTACAAAACAACCATCACTTAGTCAAAATACCCATAGTTTCACTATTCCCATATACACCCCACTAAAATCCCATAATACTTTCTATTCGTCAACTTACAAAAATTCCTCACACAAACCATTTAGTCAACCCCCGCAATCCATTCATCCATACATCTTTTAAACATAACCTTTTATATACTATCCCCCACCCCTACATATAAATAACTTAACTCACACACACTTAAAGAATAAATTCACTCATCACACCACATATTTATCACCCCTCACACCAAATCCTTACAAAACAAACCCATCTCCTCAAGATGACCCACATACCCCCCTCATAATCCATCCCCCATTCACCCCACCCCTAAAATCCCATAAACTTCACACCCTCAAAACATTCCACACCCCCCAACCCCCCATATTATCAACCCAATATTGTCAACACCAAGAAACCATCCATACCCCCACATTCACCCCCTAAATCATCCCCCCTATCCCCTCCCCAACTACGAATCAACATACATTCACACATTTAAAAAATTCCTCAACTCCCCATATTATCTAAACACAATTAATTCAACCCCCCAAACCTATCCCCTACCCAACACCCACACTAATCTATACCCCCCCCCCCATATCCCCCCCCACACCAATCCATACACTTCACACCCTACAAAATTTCCCCACACCACCCCAAATTATTCGCACCCCCCAACTAATTACAACCACAAACCCATCCTTAACCAAAACCCCCCCCCCTCTAAATCATTCCCACCACTATCCCCACCCCCCCTACACATCCATAACTTCAACCATACCTTACAAAATTCCACACTCACCCATATTATCACCCCGAATCATTAACCCCCCCCCATTCAAACCCCCCATCCTTTCCCCATACAAGCCCTCCCCTATGCTACCACCCCATTATGCCCCCCACTACAATCACACATACACCTGATTAACCCCTTAAAAAAAATTCCCACACCCACCCAATAATTTATCCACCAACAATCATACAACCAAAACATCCTTATTGAATATCCCCACTATTCGTTCCCCCTATCCCCCATAACACCCTAACCACCCCTTACAAAAATTCCTACAAAACCATATTATACCACCAATCAATACAACACAATCATCCTTCTTAACATTTTCATACCCCAATTATCTACCCCCTTATCCCCCCCCCTTAAATCCCATAAAATTAACCACCCTCTTACTCAAATTCCATACCCCACATTATTATCTCACCCCCCATTATTCAACACAAAACCATCCTTATTAAAATCCCCCCCAAATTTTTCATCTCCCAATATCCCCCCCCTACTACTTACATTAAACTTCAACAAACCCTTACAAAAATTCTCCACAGCCGAACCCTTAGTATTACACCCCTCTCTCCCACAAACAGGATCATTCAACCACTTGAAACCGCCATGTCCTTTGATGGATGCACACCTCACCTTGAATACGCGATTCGCCACCTATCCCCTCCCACCCTAACTAGACATCACAATGAACTATCACCACCCACCGCTATCAATAAATTTCCAAACCACCATATTATCAACCCCCTATAAGAACCCCAAACCATCCCTTATTCACATATACTAACTATGTTCCAGTTTCCCCCCCATCTCACCCCCCCCCTACAAATCCATACAACTTACCACCCCTTAAAAAAGATTCACAACACATCTGACCCATATAAATCAACACATCATACTTCAACCCCAAAAAATCCTTCCCATTAACCAATACCTGTACTAATATCCCCCCCTATCCCACCCCTCAAATCATTTCACCTTCACCACACCCATGTACAAAAACATTCCACCACAACCTACACATTGATCACCCCCCAAGTACAAATGACTACCAAAATCACTCAATTAATACACATTATAATCCACCCCTCATTATCTGTCCCTATTCCGCACCCCTTACACATCCCATAACACCCACACCAACCCGATTAAAAAAATTCCCAGTACCCCCAACAACACATTATCACCCCCCATTAACAAACCAAACCATCTTATAAACATCCCCTTCATTCATTCCCCCATATACCACCAACATAAATCCAATACATACCCTTACACAGACCCTTAATAAAATATTTCACTCGCACACCCAAATACCATATAATCACCCACACCCAATTCATGTGTGAACAAAAAACACCATAACTTATTCAAATCAGATTCCACCTATTTCATCGCTCCTCACCTTATCCACAAACACCTTAAAATAAAATAAGACACAACCACACTAAAATTAAAAAATTTCATACTAACCCAGTACCCTCATTATCAACCCACTTATCTCAAATACACAAAAAGACTTTCACTTATAAAATCATCCAACAACTATTCATTCCACATTTACACCCAACCATACAAAGAAATACAATCTTCACCAAAGATTAAATATATTCCCACACTCACACCCCACCCCATATAATTCACCTCCCATCAATTTTATGTCAACCACCAATAACCCCCATCCTTATATATCAATCCCCCTCCTTTATCTACCTAAGATCCACCCCCCCCACACATCCCATACAATTAACCAACCCTTAACAAAAATTAAAACCCACACATTTTATACACTCCCAATCATTCAACCCTGAGCAAACCATCCCTTACTAACACACCCTTTTAATCAATCCCCCCCCCCTATTCCTCCTCCTACACATCCCTTACACCTTCACCACACCTAAATAATTCATACACCAACACCCTTATTATCACGCCCATTATACTTACCTAAAAAATCCCTTTTTCAAATCCCTAATTCCATTCTCCCCCCTATGTCCTCAGCCCACCTATCAATCAAATGACTATTCACCCTCAACTTACAATAAATTTCGCAAAAACAATCCCTTATAATAACAAAAAACCCATTTGTAATACACATAACTCGTGAATTTACCATATGTTCATTGTCAATAATAATACCACAACGATATAAAACCAACATGTCACATACCATTTTCAGATGTCAAAATCACATAAATTGTATTTCACATATACAATTCACCTCATTTTCCACCCCCCAATAAAAAAACTCAATAAAAAACTTCCATTTATACTACATATACCACACCTCATTCCATCTTTCCACAATATCCCAACCCCTTAAAATAAACATACACCCCACAAAAAATTTACTAAAATTCCTAACCAAACACATATTATCAACCACCTCTTTTACAGAAATAAACACCATTAACCTTCAATTTTTCATAATCAACATCATTTCCCAAATATAAAAAAACATTTCAATCACATTATATCACAACACCAATTTATCTTAATGTCCAACAAAAACACTATATCAGACCCCATTAAATCTACCCAAACTTCCTTATATACTACATACCACCACTATTCATCTCCCTATCCCCCCCACCCTACAAATCCAACACCTTACCACCTTTAAAAAATTCCCACAGACCCACCATATTATAACCCCAATATTCAACCCCCCCAAACCATCCCTTACCAACAGACACCCCCTAATCATCCCTATCTCCACCCCGCCTCCAATCCCATAATCTTCACCACACTCAAAAATTCTCGCAAACCCCTCCAGTATTATACCCCACCATATAAAACACCCTAAACCCATCCTTATTCACAATCATCTCCTATTCCATTCTCCCCTATCCACAACCATAATAACATACCCATTACTCTCAACACCCTACAAAAATTCTACACCACCATATAATCACCTCACCCCATATCACCCCAAAACATCCCCTTACCAATACCCCCTCCCTAATCATCCCCTATCCCCCCTCCACATCCTTAAAGTCACTCACCCCCCTACAATAATTCCTACACCAACAACATATTATCCCACGACCCCCATCATACAACCCAAAAACACCATACTTTTGTATCATACTATCTCCCCTAATTCCATTCCACTATTTCCGCCCCACAGATCAACATCACCAAAATTTTCACAAAACCTCACAAAAATTCTCCACACACAACACCCATATTTTCACCCCAAATATTATCGAACCCCAAACAATCAATTTTCACATCAGTACACACCTTTATTACCCCCCCCCCCCTCTCCTCCCTATCCCCGCCCTCAATACACCATCACATACCTTCATCAACCCCTTACAAAAATTCCCACAACACCCAACCCATATTATACACACACAATCTTTCAACCCCCCAATACTATCCCTTACCCAAACCTCCACACATAATCTATCCACACACCCGCCTATCAGCCCACCACAGACACATCCCATCACAACTTTGTTCAGAACACACTTTACACATATTCACCCAAAAGGACAATACCCCGACATTATACTAACCCGACACAAAATTCAGTACAACACAATTAAAGTCCCTTATGCTCATTAATCCCGCGCTAATATCTAAGAATATTCATCCTCCCCCCTTTCAACACACAACTTAGACTCCAATTCACTTCATCCAAACCTTCAAAAATTCTCACCAAACCTACCACATTATTTATCCACCTCCACACAATGCATTCAGCCCAAAAACATCCCTCAAACACACCCCTCCAATCTCCCCCCTATCCCCCCCTACAGATATACCATATACATCTTACCACACCTTACAAAAATTCCCACACCCCACCCTATATTATCAGACCCCCCAATTATTCAACCCAAACAATCTTTATTCACAAATACCCCATATTATTCCCTATCCCCCCCCTAAATATAAGCCATACACATTCACCACCCCTTAAAAAATTCCACACCCACCCAAGATTATCCACCCCCTCAATATTCACCCCCCCCTCCCCCAAAACCTATCCCCTTATTAACACCCCTAATTCATTCCCCCCCTATCCCCCACCCCCTACAATCCAAACACTTACACACCCTAAATATCCAAAACTCTGACCCCACTATTTATCACCCCCCAAACATACAACACACCATACTTATTAATATCCCCCCCCTATTATTCACTATCCCACTCACACATACATATCAATAAACTCTCAACACCCCTTACAAAAATTCATACACACACATATCAATCATCCACCCATCATACAACTAAACATCCCTTATTACAAAATCTCACTATTTAATTCCCCCTATCCCCCACCCTACAGTATCCCCTTGCACCCTCCCCTCACATACCCCTACAAAAATTCGCACACACAACCCAATTATCACACCCTCATTAATAAAACTCCCCCCCCCCCCCCCCTCAAACAACCTTACAATCACCACTCATCAATCCCCACCTATCCCCCGCCCCCCCACCTACAATCCCATCAAACTTCTAACCAACACTAGAAAAAATCTCACACACCCACACATATTATTCAACCCCCTCATTCGACTCATACAACTACACTATCCCTCTCATTCCAACATACACTCCCACTGGTTTCAATATTATCCCACTATCCACACAACACACCAACTACACAGATGAGACCGACATACAACATCACCACCCACTTAAAAAGATTTCACTACTACCACGCTATATTATTACTCCCAGCCAACTTATTCGTATTAACCCCACATACCATCAATTTCCCAAAACCCCCCCTAATACATTCCCCCCCCCCCCACTATCCCCCCCCCACATTCTAAAGACCATACTAAAACTTACAGACAAAAGAAATGGTACATAATCGACCATGTACCAAAACATTATTTGTAATTCAACCCAATACATATATCAACCCACTACAAATCCATCATTATTTAATATACCCACACTGTCATTCCATCTCCTTTCAACAACCCCCCCACATCACAGATCCATAACTTCATGCACCCCTCTTAAAAAATTCCCATTACACAAACCATATTATTTACAACACCCAATATACAACACAAACCCATCCTTATTAACCTCCCCCTATTCTATCCCATCACCCCCCATTAATCATCCACTTAACACTTCAACCTCCCATTACAAAAAATTCCCCACCAAAGACCCGAACCTCCATATTATAAACCACCACTATTCTTAATTCCACATACCATCTCTATTATATATCCCCATATTGCCAAATCCCTATGCCCCACCCCCAACAATCACAAATTATCTTAACAACCTCATTTCTTTTAAATTTCACACACTCAAACACTATTTTTTATCCCCACAATAATCTAACCCAAACCCATCCTTTTTTAATCAACTCCTCCATATACCAAATCCCCCTATCCCCCCCCCCTACAATCTTATAAACTTTCACATCTCACCCTAAAATATCCCTCCAGCCACCATATTATCCACCCAATATTCAACCGCCAAACTATAAAAATTTTTCCCTTACCAACACCCCCCCTATTATCTCCCTATACCCCCCTACCATCCATACAACTTCAACATACCCCTTACAAAAATACCACAACCCACCCAATTTATCACCCCCCCCTCAGCATTCAACTCCAGACCCATCCCTTACCCAACACCCCCTAAAATCCATCCCCCTATCAACCTCACTCCTACAATCACATACTCCATTCACCACCCCCTACAAAAATTCCACTACAACCCATATTAATCACCCCCAATATTCAACCCAAACACATCCCTTACCCACAAACCCCACCCATAGATCATTCCACCCTCTATTCCGCCCACCCATCAACTAAAACATCTCATACACATCACTCACATTAAAAAAATTCCCAAACCACTCCCAATATAATCACCCCTAATATAAAATCCAATTCCCATCCTAAGTTATAATATCTATCCTCCCCCCGGCCTATTCCATATCCCCACCCCCCCACCAACCCTATCACCGCCACACGTCGCCCCTATCAACTTCCCATCACTTCACACTCCCTCTTAAAAATTTTACAACTACCATAATTATCTACCCAACGCATATTAAATAACCCCAAACATATCACCTTTTAACCAACACCCCTCACCCTACATCCATCTCCCCTATCCCCCCACCCCACAATCAATAACTTCACCACCCCTTATGAAAAATTCCCCTCAATCATCCACTTCATATAATCCCACACCCTCCAATAATCAACCCCAATCCATCATTATTCACACACATCTCCCCTATAATCCTACCTCCCCCCTTTCCCCCCCTCCTAACAAATCCCATACATTCAACACCCCCTTAAAAAAAATTCCTCAAAACAAAACCCATATATCAACCCACAATATTCAACGCCTCATACATCCATCCCTTCAACACCTCCACCACTAATCAACCCCCCTATCCTCCACCCATACACATCAAAATAAACCTTCACCACCCCTTAACAATAATCCCTCACTAAAACCAGATTATAACCTCCCCAATATCACAACCCCCCAAACGCAATCACTCATTAAAATCCTCCACTATTATTCCCATATCCCCCCCCTACTATCCCATACAACATCACATAACCATTGAAAAAATAAATTTCAAACTAAAAAACACAGATCATTAATTAACACATATTAATCAAACAAAACACGATTCACAACTTACCTAATAACATACCCCACTCTAATTATATACACCTCCCTATCCCCCACCCTACACATCATAACACTTCACCACCCACTTACAAAAATTCCCACACCAAACCTTCATATTATAACCCCAATATTCAACCCAAACCCATCCAATTCAACATCACCCCCATCATTATCTCTCCCCTATCACCCCCCCCTACAATCCCATAAACATTCACTACCTCCCTTACAAAAAATTCCACACACCCCATATTTATAACCAAATCAATAAAACCCAAACCATCCTTATCTCAACTCACACCTCATTATACTCCCTATCACCCCCCTCAAACATCCCATACACTTACCACCCCTTACAAAAAACCCACCAATATCACCCCCAAATCAACCCAAACCTCCCTTACCAAACCCCTTTTTATCATATATCCCTATCCCCCCATACAATCACATACACTTCACCACCCTTACAAAATTCCACACCAACATATTATCACCCCCAATTCAACCCAAACACTCCACTTAAACACCCCCTAATATTCCCTATCCCCCCCCTACAATCCATACACTTCACCACCCCTTACAAAAAATTCCACACCAACCATATATCACCCCCAATATTCAACCCAAACCATCCTTATTAACACCCCCTATTCATATTCCCCTATCCCCCCTACAATCATAAACTTCACCACCCTAAAAAATTCAACCACCCATATTATCACCCCAATATAAACCCAACTCATCCTTATCAACACCCCCTATTCATTCCCTATCCCCCCTACAATCCATACATTCACCCCTTACAAAAATTCCAACCCACTATTATCACCCAATATAACAAACCATCCTTATCAACCCCTAATAATTCTACCCCCCCTACATCCTACACCCCTAAAATTCCAACCCTACAAAAATCCACCCCACATTCACCACCCCCAACCCATCCTTAACCCCAATCCCCCTTTCTATTCCCCCCCCCCTACCAAATACACTTCACCACCCCTTACAAAAATTTCCCACCTACATATTATCACCCCAATTTCAACCAAACCATCTTTAACACCCCCCATTATTCCCCTATCCCCCCCACAATCATACCTTCAAAACCCCTTAAAAAAATCACAACCCCCTATTATCACCCCCAATATTCAACCCAAACCTCCTTT